>VDFB02322729.1:0-42401 GCA_007258455.2 Sequoia sempervirens | reverse complement strand
CTCTAGCATGTCTAAATTCATCTTGGAAAATCTAGATTCTTCAGTATACTGTGGCTTGTCTCAGTGGTCTCCCAAACTATTCAACACTAAATACCCCATTTGTTTTGCCACAAGGCTTAGATGTTACCATTGTGCTGTTCTAATGTTTCTGTATATTACTGGAAGCTTTGCAACTTATTCTTTTGCATTCAGTGTTCAATGAAATGGATTCAAATGATATATGTTAATGGTAAAAATTAAAACTGCCTTCTCCATTAAATAAGCATGTAATATCTATAGGTTTAAAAACAAATACATCCAACCATCTCTTTTATATATATTTATATATATTTTTGTTGATCTGATATCTGCTGAAACATTACAAAACACCACTTTGCATAACTAACAGCCATGGCTCCATTCTAATCACAGCAGATTGTGGTTGATTTTATAGACCCACATGCTTTGATTACTGGGAGAGCAGATTCAGAGTGCAATTTTACATTTTCCCCCTGGATGTTTGCATTTTGTTTAGATGCTCCGCCTTTGCCAATTTTGGATCACTGGTAGAAAGTGGAGGTTGAATGCATCATTCTACAATGCAATGAGTGTATGAATTTCCACTTTCTACTCATATTTGGTAGTCCCTGTAGCGTTTACATGGTTTAATGGTTCATCACTTTCCCATAAGATGTAGATGTAGTAAATTGGTTAGCTGAGCTGCATTCATTGAATTCAAAATTTCAAAGTAACATTGGCAAAAGTTTATGAATGCATTAGCAATTGAGACCTTGAACGTATGAAGAGTAAAAACTAATATCCAGCACAATGCCAAGATTTTGCTTGTGTGAAGTCAATTCCAACAATTAAAAGTTGTGAGGAACAATAATGATAAACTTGAAAGGAAATAACATAAGCAAGTAATGGAAAGATCTTTACATGAAAACAAGATTTTCAGCGATTTGCATTGGCATATATTTTAAGAAATTTACATTGGCATATATTTTCAGAAATTTACATTGGCATATATAAGTTATGAGTTTATTTTGTAAACTTTATAACTCTGGAAATAAGGGATTTGTATTCTACAATTCTGAGCATGAATAATATTGCTATTACCATTCATTATATGTGCTGGGAATGATCAAAGATTTCAATTTGTTTAAGTGCCTTCTGAGTTTTGTATCTGTTCATTTATTGAAAAGCAAATTAGCTTCGTTGATTTTGTTTTCATGGATGTTTTGTATCTGTTCATAGTATGTTTGGGTAGTTGAATGGTCTCAATTCAAATATTCGTTCAGGCTGCTATGCTATTAGGAGAGAGGTGAGATGATATTTTAATTCAATGTTAATTTCTGTATTTTTTAAATATTAATTTCTGTTATTCTGATAATTGCAGACACCATGCTGTATGGAAAATTTTGATTATTTTTTGAATAATGAATGATGGTTATGCTCATTAGTTCAAAAATAAAAATAAAAAAATAAAATTCTGAGCTAAAATCTTTTAGTAGAATTCTAGACACAATGCTAAAATTTGATTATTTTTTGAACAATGAATGCTGTCTATGCTCATTACTTAAAAAAAAAAGAATTAAAAACAAAATTCTGAGCTTAAATCTTTAAGCAGAATTGCAATATTAAATCCATGGGACCACCAGCTTCCTCAAATTTCGGAGCTTAAAATTTTAAGCAGCAGTGCACCAATAAATCCATGGGACCACCAGCTTCCCTATATTTAGGAGCTTAAATTTTTAAGCAGAATTGCAAATAAATCCATGGGACCATTTACTTTAAAATATTCCTAAAAATAGCACGACTTTTAGAGAAGCCCCTCCATGAGACCACACTTTAAAACTACATGGTTGAGAATATCACCTAAAACATTGTCTTTATTATTGTGGAACTTGTGTATTTGTCCCTATCATGTTTACTGTTATCATCTTTATTGCTTACCCTATTTCAACTATTGCTCAGCACGACTTTTGTATTTGGTTCACTAAAATAGAAACTTGTAGGACCACAGCACTTTTCCGTGCACACATCTTTGATAATGGCCACCTGCATTATAAAATATTTACATGTGGGGTTTACTGCAACCAGAGACGGAGAAAATGAAGACTCAATCTTGTGTGGCCTGTCGAATGCATCGCAAAAAATGTTCAGAGGACTGTATTTTGGCTCCTCATTTTCCTTGGGATGATCCACACAAGTTCGCAATTGTGCAGAAAGTGTTTGGAACCAGCTATATCGTCAAACTACTCCAAGTAATTTGTAACCTTTCATATTTTCTTTATGTGTTTTAAAATTTTGTTTATGTGTTTAAGAATTCACAGTCAATAAAATTCATTTCTAATAATTTATGGTCATGAGAAAAAATTTATCCTATTGACATTTCGCATATCATATTGTTGGCGGTGAATTTTCTTCATTTTGTGAAAATTCACCACCAGAAATTCATATCATATTAGTGGCAGTAAATTTTCCATAACATGAATATGTCATGATGATGATGAATGTTAACAATGAATTGTTGAAAGTAAGTTTGTTGACAGTGAATAGTTAACTGAATTTACCTCAAACCATTTAGAAACTATAATATAATTTTTGTATTGCTTTCACATATTTATGTGATTGTTTGTTTAGGGTGTAGAGTCTGAGCTAAGAGCAAGTGCAGTAAAAAATATGGTGTATGAAGCAAGTGTGAGAGTGAAGGATCCCGTCAATGGAACTGGCGCTCTAGTCCACGAACAAATGGAGAAAATAGCGAAGTTGGAATCCCAGTTGGCAGCCAAACATGAAGAGCTCATGGATATGCGTTCTCGATATGACAAGCTTGTATTCCTCCTGCGCACTGGACCTCCTGATGTTGACGAAGTTGTATATCTCAGTGATGTCGCATCACAACCAACTGAAGATATCATGTATGGGGAAATGGATCCATTACTGTTGTGGGACCTGCCATGAGACTAAGTTGGTTGAAGTGATTTCTACTGCAATCATTAAATGGACCTATGACTGCAATCTATAAAATCGATCCATTACTGCATATATTTAATGCATATAACGATATATTTAAAATGCAAGAGGAAATGGATCCATTACTGTTGTGTGATGCATGGATTTAATGCCTTCATAACTGACTGTTTCAAGAATTCTGTGTTATATTCTCGAATCTTTTGTATACTATTACTGAGAAGCTGTGGGTATTCTTAACAGACCTTGAACGAGAACAATGGTGGAACAATAATCTCAGATTTAAAAAACTTAGAGCTAAGCGAGTGAGGTGTGCATAGATATCCTTTGGTTTCCATGCTTCATGGATGCTATATTTGCGTAGTCTAAATCTTGCTTTCAAATCCTATCCTTTACTTGCAAAGATACCTCCTTAGGTAGACCTTTGGAAGTATCTATTTCCACTTGAATTGGAATTGAAGTGAAATGAATTAGACTATCTATTTAAGGATTGAGATTAATTTTTTTTCTAAAGTATCAATGATGCTTAAGAAGCATAGCTTTTCGGGTCAAGGGGTCTAGTTCAATTGATTACAGCATTCTATTGAAGGAAAGAGGCCACAAGGTCTAGTCTCCCCCATCCGCGTGGTATCGGAGGGTGTGTCGCGCTAGTGTCATTGGTCATGTGGAAAAAGTTTACCAGACGCACTACAATTTATAAGGGACTGCTCAATTCCTACAGTCTAAAAAAAAAAAGCATAATTTCCTCAAAATTGAAGGGTATCTAAATTACTAAAATTTTACCCAATATATCATTTTAGTAATAGGGAGGTAGGAGATCAATTAAAGGATATAATTTAATTGATGTGATATGTGTAGGTATTGAGGTTATGTAAGCATTTAGAGAAGGGGATTACTCTACATAGGTCAACTAGAGGAAACATAATTCATTGCGTTGATTTTCTTAGGATTGTGAAGTTCTCCTATATCAATCCACATACTCTCATATTAAGTGAAAGCCTCATAATCCTTGGAGCACTTCCTAATTCCAACTCTAATATAATTTAAATAATAAACAATGGTCATGTCAAGGTCATGTGTGCTCAATACTATCTTACCTAATTTCTTAAATTCAATTATTGGAAACCTTTTGGCAATGCAACAACCCCACCCAAAAGAATCGCCAAGTATCTCTAAAATTCTTGCTTTACAATTATATTAATATTTATATTATACTTAAGATATATGTTATTAGAAGGATTCATTGTTAGACTTTGTGTGGCAGGGCTTTGGATTTGATATATGTAAGTACTTTTTAAGTCAAAGATCCTTTTTGCAAGATTTTATTTATAATAGTTCATTTAGGTTGTTTGTTTTCAAGCTTTAATGTATAGGATGACAAGAAAAATTGGTTTTGACTCAAATGTAGGTGAGGGTAGTGCATTTGGTTTAGCTCGCAGATTAGATTTTTTTCCCCCACCACATTTTACATAGGTTTAACCTTATTGGACCTCTTATTTTTTTAAACATGAGAACTACTACCTCCCCTCATTGCACCATTGAACTTGAGCCACTTGCATTGGTCCATGAACTCCATCTTGACCCAAATAATTTTTTTTTTGGTTACATCTCTATGTAATTTATACCATTGAACACATCAAATCATCAATTATTGTCATATTATAGTACACAAAATGTACAAAACAAACAACCTTTAGATTTGATAAAAAATAAGATTCCATAAACTCCTATCTTCCTTTTCGAGTGAGACATTTTACAATGAAATTCAACTCTATTCGAATGAACTTTAAAAAGACAAAAATGCCTAGTCAAACAAAAAATGACGGATGCTAACTACTATCCCACTGACAATTGCTATAATTGATAAAGGAGTAGTGGAGTCACAAGTGTATATAATTGAGAGGAGAGTAAGCATAGGAAGAGTGGAATGGGCTAATGCCATTTTACCTTCCCAAGTTTTGAAACTATATCCACCCAATTTAGTATTAGAAGAAAGCTAACAAATTTTTCATGAAACATTTAAAAAAGTCACACAAGAATTGAAGTTGTAAAGAGTCAAAAGTGCGGATATAAAAGCTCACCCTATAACAAAAAATTTCCTTCCTACATAGATCTCGATCTCTCAACATATGCAATCATATATTAGGTTCGTTTCGAGTGAATTGTATTTTACACAATGATTAGTGTATAAATGATATATTTTAGTGTAAAAGGGAAAATAATATATCCACTACTTCATTCTATCATTTATATCTTTAGAGATTAGCCTTGATTCCCAACTTATCCATCTATCATCTTAGGTCAAATATCTAGGGACAAAAGTGACCTAGTTTAGTTTCTTAATGTAAAAAAATAATCCAATTCAATTCCATGGGTACAAAATTGACCAAAATCAATTTTATGGCTATAGAAAACCCCAAAGCTTGTTAATTCAAATTTAAATCTAGGCCCAAGTCAACTCCCTCTAACTAGCTATTGTAAGCCAAATTGAGTACCAAATTTGTTAACATGTTTGTTATGGTTTATATTAAATGACAAGCCCTAGTTTATTTCAAATAATCTACGATAATATATAATCAAGGAGAGTTTTCCATATGCATTCATACCAACACCATATAACATCAACATTGCATCATTAACTTACATCAACATCTAGACATCACTAAATATTTGATCAAGTGTTGTCTTTGATGGTATTGGTATCAATCCACTAGATTAAAAATAGAGGGGTGTCACCAAAGGGAACTTATTCCTTAGCAAATTCTTAAATAGTGTTTATTGACACCACCCCTTTTAGACAAAAGTTGCAAAGATCAAGGAAAATGGATAATTGGCATCATTTTTTAAGATTATTTATACATATAGTGTTCAAATTTATAAGTAGGATTCAAACCTATAGGTGCAAAATCCAACTCCAAATCCTAAAACTGAAACTAATGAATATAAAACTTACTAATACAAAGGTAGTTGTGTAATATCACTTAGGGCTTCAACAAATTGGTGAATCCATTAGCAATATTTTTCATAGGGATTCTTCATTAACCTTAGAGCTAAGCACCTTTTCCTTCATTTATCTAAATTTTTCATTTATTTTGGGACCATAATTAGTCCCAACGTGTAAATTTTAGGGCTAATTGATCATCTTGCTTCATTGTTTATTTACTCTAGAACTATATTAGAAAATTTCAAGGTCATTAATCTTTATTTTCCTTTTCATTTTTGTGAACTCATTACATCCTCTACACCCTTAGGTCTTACCTTATGGTTTTATTTCTAATATCTATTTTTTTTTTTAAATTTGAGACCTAGTAATATTTTTTATTTATAATAGTACCCCTTTTCTCATTTCAACCATTGAGCTTATTCCAAATTCTCACTATCATCCTACTTTCCCCTTGACAATTAGTCTTTATCTCTACTCTATAATGGCTCACAATTCAATTTATCATGAGATATTTTTTGATATGATGGAAAGTAATATGAGAATAATTTTGATCATGAGGCACACTGAGATTAAATCAATAGGAATGATTTTTCTTTCCTTACATAGTTACTTTCTTAAGATATTGCCATTTAATTAGCTAGTGTTGTTTTCTCTCCATTGTTTGTTGTTGCTCTTCACAAACTATTGACTAATAATACCTTTAGTTAGAATTATACAATGTAGTGGGGTTGAGGTTGGATCTTCAAGATCTCCACATTTTGTATCTTTCCCCCTCTCATGCAACCTTATTCCTCTATTCCCCCCTCCTACCTATGATGTTTCTCATGCTAATGGTACGAGTTTGTTACCTACTCCTCGCATGTTTTGATGCCATGAATTGTTCCAAATTTTGGGTCAAGCGATGATACACCAATGGGGGCATGGATAAATACTTCAATTAGTAAGGTTTTTATTGACTTAGAGAAATTAAACCAATTTAAAATCATGGTTTTATTATGTATGTAATGTTGAAAATGTGTTAAGAGGGTGTCATATGTGATTTAGAGCACAATTATAGTCTTTGTAGCAAATTCTTGGCTTCAATCCTAAGTGTAAAGGTATAAATGACAAGTTCACCTCTTGTTATAGGATAAAAAAGAATCAAATTTTGCTATAAAAGTGAAAACGTGTCAATGAATATAAAAAATTTGGTTTGGAAAAAGCGAAAAAAATATGAGTGACTAAGCATAGAGTGAAATGTGAAGGGTATTAGAGTTTCAATTGATTCTTTTGAATTTTTTTCTTTTATTTAGGTACCATTTGAGATTGTAGCAGTAAAATTTATTGTGAAAACACGAGTTTAGGAGGTTTATCTCTTCATATAATATTCATTTTTTATGTTTAAAGTGTGTTTGTAAGTTAAATGAAATAAGGTTTTTGAGTTGTTAGGTTTCATAACAAGTGTGAAGGATTTTTCCTACATGTATTTGATTTAATTAGTATTGAATGCTTTATAAAATTTATATGATTTATTGAGATAGTGGGACGAGGATCAAAATTCTCTCTTTCTAAAGTGTTCACCCTTTCAAGTTCATCTAAGCAATTATGTTGCTATAGTCATGTGTGTGTAAGTTTTTCTTACAATTTTATTTTCCATTGCAATGTTTCTATTGAAACTTAGTGAAATTTAACATATTGAAATGTATATTCCATCTTCATTAAGGTTCTAAGATAGATTTAAAGGTTGTATATATGTGGTTTACATAGAAATATCTATAACTTTATGATCACAAAGACATGACCTCTTGTGTTTAAGGAATTAAGTGGTATCAAAGCTTCATTATGATTAATACTTTTTTCCATACACGAGGCCAAATAGAAGTGAAAATTTAATCTCTTATGAACTTGAAATTGGCATAAGATAGTGTATTCAAGTATCTAGTTTGATATCAAAATTAAAATAATATGGGGAAATGTGTTTCAAAATAATTTAATATGATGTTGTAAGGATGTTTAGCTTATTTCGATGGAGATTCTTGAGATCATCATATTCATCTTCATTTAAAATATTAGAAATGCAAGGTTTCTTGAAGAAGACACAAAAAAAATGAGGGATAAATCAAAGAAAAATGAAACATATCAAGTAGAGACTTATTCAAAGCTAAAACAGTACTAGATGTATAATTATTTGATGAATAAATCTATTTTTATAAGCTTGATTAGTGGATTTCTAAAATAGAAGTCTACTTTACACTTTAAAAATTAATTCCTCATCAAAGAATTACATTACAAGTCTCAAGCTATCCAATAATTTAATATATGAAATTGTTATTAGAGCCATGCCTTACACTTGGAATTTCATGAAGTTCCATCAATTTCAAAATGAGAACATTAAATTTTTGGTAAAAAATAATTTCATCCAAATTTTCATTAGAAAGAGAGGGTTATGTTGCAACATTGATTTTATCAAAAGAAATGATAGAGTGTTTATAAGAACATTAGCAAGTTCATGAAGTGATGAATGCAATTGATGGAAGACATAAAGGACAGTGAGGTAGTGAAGAAATACATAGGTGGGTTGTTTGGAAACATTAAGAAACATTTTTAAATGAAAAATCCTAGAGACATGGATGAAATGTTTTCACAAGAACATTATATTGATTCAAAGAAGAACAAAACCTCCTCTTTCAAGAAAAAAAATCATAGGGGACATCAATGAGATGTGAAGTAAGAATAAGGATAAAGATAAGAGAAAATAAGGAAATAATTAAAACTTCAATATAACAAGTACAAGTGGAAGGGTGATCCAAATTATGGCCTATGGTACAAAAAGTTATGAAAAGAAATCTCATGAGAAAGCTATGAAAATAATCTTCAAATACTTGAAGTGTGCTTTGAATTATGGCCTATGGTACAAAAGGGATCAAAATTTATCTGTGAGTGCCTATACCGATGTTGATTGGGTAGGTTGTGTTGTTGAGTAGAGAAGTACAAGTGGAAGTGCATTCTTTTTGGGAGACAGATTGGTCTCATGGTTTAGTAAAAAGAAGGATTCAATGTCTTTGTCCATAATAGAATCATAATATATTGTTGCAAAATCTTGGTGTACTCAGGTGCGTTGGATGAAGCAAACTTTGAAGGATGTGAAGGTGGTTTATGATGAGCCTATTCCTATACTATGTGACAATACAACTGTAGTTATCATTTCTAGGAATGTGGTAATGCACTCAAGAACTAAACACATCTCAATTTGGTATCACTTTTTGAGAGAGAAGGTTGTGGAACATGAAGTTAGAAGGCATTATGTGCCTACCAAGGACTAGATTGTAGACATTTTCATTAAGACACTTTCAAAGGATACTTTTGAGTATTTGTGGTAGAAGTTAAGGCTTATTGCCCCTCGTTGTTCTAACTAGATGCATAAATGGTGCAACTATCTAGGGAGAGAAATTCATGTCATTAAGTGCTACCTCTTAGGAGGAGATGGTAGAAAGGGGGAAGTCCTAGATATGTTATGTAGTTGTTATAATGTATGTACAACTAGTTGAAGAAGATGTGTTGCTAGTCAAAGAGGGAATATGTGTTGCTACTTCAATTGAAAATATTTTCCCATTTGTTCCTAAAGTCATAGAATTTCTTGTTGTATTGTGTAGGAGTGTATGGACCTTTGTCCTTGAATTAAAATGGGTAGAGTGAGTAGTGTTTGTTGCCATCAATGCCAAAGGGGGAGATTTTTGGTAGTTTATTTCATTGATGTCAACACTAAGGAGATTGTTGGAGGTTGTTGTCATTGATGTGAGCTCTTGAGAAGTAAGTTGTTAGTCCTTGGTATTGGTTGTCATTTTTATACTTAGTTTGGGCTAACATTGGTGATGAAGTTCATGGTTGGATGTCATGCCTTATCAAAGAAGAATTATTGAAGTTTATGATTGGATGTCATGCCTTATCAAAGAAAAGTTGTTGAAGTTAAGATAATGCATCATTATTGTTAGCAAAGTTGATTTCATAATGATATATTTAGATGAGGATTAGAAGCATGACTAATAATGGAGAGGTGTTTTTGAAGGTCTACAATATGTATTATTCTCTCTTGATATTCCTAATGAAGTACATGTTGCTTAAAGAAGTTCTAGCCTCCGCAAGTTGCTTAACTATTTCTAGTTTAGGAAGATGGAGTGAATTTTGTCCAAGAGAATGCTCTACATTCCTCCATTGTTTATTCTTTGGTCTTGTAGTTTGGTATTCAATGTTAGTTTTCTGTCAATGTTGCACTCCTATCTTTTCAGGCCACTTGTGTTGTTGAGATCTTTGTGAATTGCTAAAGGTTGGTAGTTTTGTTGGTTTTCTAAACTAGTCTAATAAATGCTTCACATTTCTTTGCATTGATGTTTCTACTCCTACAGATTGGCGAATATGCTCTCAATTTCTGTACAGTATCTCAATTCCAATCTCATGTGTTGAAGTGGTCTGCAAGCTGATATGTTAATGTTATGTTCTTGTTTGATCGGCGATGGGTGTTGGTAGCATGAAATTATGAAATAATTGTATGGAAGCGTTGTTGTATGTTGAATGAACATCCCCATGTGATTTGTACATTGCTAATTAGCCGCTTTGATGATATATGGTGTCTTGAGTTAGCTTTCTAAGTTATTTGTGGATATCTGGCAAATAGGTCTTGTTCCTTTGCTTGTGCCATGTTCTTGGAGGGTTGCGTCAATAATGGAGAATATGTAATAATAGATTTGGGTCATGATCTATCTTTCTTGTGATGGTATGTGTAGGATCATCATGGAATAAATAGGCCCTTAAGTGGTGATGAAAATTTATAAAAATTAGAGTTAGGCAACTTGATATAAAAATTTGAATAAGTTATCTGTATTATTTCAAAAATACGTAAGAATAGAATCTTTAGAAAATTGAATGTAGTTTGTAAACTACTATGTTTTCTTTCTTTTTTTAAATTATTTGGTGAAAATTTGAAATTTCAATGCAGTAGTACTTAAATTTCAGGGAAAAAATAAGAAGTAGGTGTCTATCTGACCACCCTAACCACAATAAAATGATAATATTCTTTTATAATATTTTAGATATAAGTAGAGGACTCATGTCCTGATGTGATGCATTTTTTGGTAATTTTTTTCCAAGTAAATAATTAATTATGAAATTTTAATTACAACTTTTAAAATATATAAAAACTTGTACATGTTCTTGGGGATATCCTGGCTATCACCAGAAATGGTGTCATTGAATATTTCATAATTATGAAGTGGGCCTTCCATGAAATTAATGACCTTAATCTTGAAAACATGTTCCTCAATAGCAAGTTCGAGGATTTGGAAGTTAAAGTCAATTACCTTAATTCTATGGAGGGTGGGAGAAATGAGGACAAGATGAGGATGGAGGCTAAGGATATGAAGGTAAGGTCAAGGGAATGGAAGCTAAAATTGTTAAAATAAAAGATACCATGAAAACTATTATGGAGAACAACCACAGAATGGCGCAACACAATGCCATTATCATTAATGTTATGACAGAGAAATTGGATAACACACATCAGGGATCTGTGATCGTGGACTTGGAAGTTGATAAGGATAAAAGTAGGAATGAGTATGATGGTATCTCAAAGAGGAAAAGAGCTAATCTGAAGAGGAAGGTTCCTCCTACGCCCTAGATGGTTCAGGCTCTGAAAAAGTGTTCCCAGGACATGCACATTCTCTAAGTCGAGGCTGTTGATGCTCTAAAATCCTTAAGTTAGTTGTGGGTTGTTTCTATTGCTGGTTTTTTTGGTGGCCCTCGTTGGCCTTGGGTTGGGGGTTGCTGTGCTTTCTTGGCTCTTTTATTTCTACAACCTTCTTTTTTTGGGTTCTTTAACGCTTATTCCTTATATTTTTTGTAAACTTTGTGGTTTCGAGTCCCTATAAAACCTATTTTTTCCTTTATCAAAAACTTGATCAAAACTTCATGAAATTCATTTTTTTTTAATCGTATAGTATGTGAAGCATAGAATGTAACGCATGTTTCAGATTCAAAAAATGTGATACCGTTTGAAAGCTATAGATGTTTTTCAATCAGCCTATCAATTAGGAATTTAGTAGTAATTCAAATAAAAAATGAATAATAAATTATTTATTAAATTCAAAGTAAAACATAATCTATATTGGTGGAAACCTGAGAATCTCCTTTAAAAACCATTTTTGTTTCATCAATTTTGGGTAAAAAAAGGTTGTCAGTCACATACCCTAACATACCCATCATATCACCACTTTTTGGCCCATAATGATCCTGCACATACCCGTGATCACATCATGTTAATTCAATAAGAAGAATGTTTATGGGTCAATTGGTTATGTGCTTAAACATTTCATCCACAAGTTTCCTTGATGCCAACTTAGGTTGATGTGCATCTAGATGCAAATGGTTTTGGATCACCTTGAAAGAAGTGCTAAGAGTTATTCCTTTCTGTCTTTTGGGTAGGATGAAGCATTATGTTTTGGTGGTCGACCAATTAATTTCATTGTTTATCCTTTTCCTGGCCGACCTAATTGAAGTTATGAAGTGTTCTAGTGGATACAAATGAAAGATCATTTTGGATGCAACAAGGTGGAGAAGTGTACAAGAGCGAAGAAGTGTGTGCGAATTGTATTGAATATCTAGTAGTGATAGAGCTAAAGTGTGTGAAAGGAAAGATCAATTGTGCAATAATTCCTCAATTAACAGAGTGTTGTATTGGTAATCATTGTAATTAACTCTAAATCATATTGTATCCTACTCTGAGATAGTGAATCTCATCAGGTCCTTGTATCTTCCTCCTGAAGTCATGTTGTCTTCAGTTCAACAAATCCCATGTATCTTTCTCTAAGGTAGTGAGCCTTCTTGTGAATATTTTTGGCGAGCCTTATATTATAAGTTAACTTTCACCATAGTTTTTCCCTCATTATATTTTTCATGTAAATCTGGTGTTCTCCTTATGCATGTGAGTGTTATTTGTTTCTCATTACTATTGATCTTGTTAGAAGTAGAATTGCTATATGTTTAATTGTTGAAGAAGTGCTAAATTTTCTAAGGACTCAAATTGTTATATCATTCTTTGTTACTATTATTCTTAAAGGTTTCTTGATCTATTAAAGAAGGTTGTCTTGTGCTGAAAGAGTTCTGGAAGGGATTAAATTTTGATAAGACTAATTCATCCCCCCTCTCAATCTTTGAAAGTGTTCAACATATGAAATGTGATGCTTCAAGCCATGTTATAGAAGTAGCATTAATTTAGTCCTTTTACGCTTTCTACTAAAGGTTTTGGCTACTTCTTCATGCATTAAGTATCTCATAGGTTGGTTAAAGGAATTTCCTTGCCTAACTATATAGCTCAACTTTGTTAATGGCCATGTTTTGGAAGAGTTATTCCTCACTCTCATTGAAGAGAGAAAAATATCAAATAGCTACTCAAGTTCCTTGATATTTTTTGCAAACATTTTGGTTCTACCATTCAATGGCACAAGACTAAAAGTTATAGACAATCCTTCATTCCCATGCCTTATTCCTTAATTCCTTTGGTTTGAAATAGATTCTTCATTGAGAAGTTTTTTCTATATTCTTAGGCATCCCATTTTCTTTCAAGGCTTCATAGGTATCCTTTTAACAAGTTGTTCTTCTCATTTTTGAGAAAAAGTTAGCTTACTTGATCACAAAGCCCCTTTTTTTGTCACATGAAATTGCACCCTATTGAGCATGAAGCTCAACATTCCAATGACACAATGGAAACAACCTCAAGGTGTGGCCCAACCTTGTGCGAATGAGGTTAAATATCTGGAGAAGGATGACTTCCTCTTTCAATCCAAGTGCACAATGTGCTGGTCCAACCCAACACATAAAATATTACCACTACCCTACTCTAATAGCTGACAGGGGGAAAGGGTTAGAAAGAATGCGTAAAGGGAGAATGGAGGTGATACACCAAGATAGAAAATTCATTTCTTCCTAACCTAGACTACATAATACACTATTCAAGAGGGGAAAGGGAACTTTCACAACTCTTTGTTTGGTCAATTCTCATAGGCATACAAGAAAGATAGGGTTTGACAAGGCACTGGAAGGAAAGAGAGTTTCTCCCAAAAAAGTTGCAAAAAATTTAACACAACATACATGCATGAAAATTATCAAAAAAATACTCAAGGTAATAACTTACTCAAACACAAAAGAGCTGAGAAGAGGAAAAATTTATTGATTTCAGTGATGCAAAGGGGTATGTGCAAGATCATCATGGAAAAAACAGACCCTTAAGTGGTGAAAAATTTAGAAAAATCAAAGTTAGGCAACTTGACATAAAAATTTGAATAAGTTATCTATATTATTTCAAAAATATGTAAGAATAGAATTTGTAGCTAATTGAATTTAGTTTCTAAACTACTAGGTTTATTTAAACAAAAAATCTATTTGGTGAAAATTTGAAATTTTAATGCAATAGTACTTAAATTTCAGGGAAAAACTAAGAAGTAGGTGTCTATCTAACCACCCTAACCACAATAAAATGATAATATTTTTTATAAGATTTTAGATATAAGTAGAGGACTCATGTCTAGATGTGATGCATATTTTTTTGTAATTTTTTCTAAGTAAATAATTAATTATGATTTTTTTATTACAACTTTTAAAAAAATAAAAAACTCATATGTCTAACCACCTTAACTTGGTCAAAACTTCATGAAATTTAATTTTTTTTTTAATCCTATAGTGTGTGAAGCATAGAATGTGACACATGTTTTGGATTCAAAAAATGTGATACGTTTGAAATCTATAGATGTTTTTCAATCACTTATCAATCAGAATTTAGTCATAATTACAATAGAAAATGAATAATAATTATTTATTAAATTTAAAGTAAAACATAATTTATATTGGTGGAAAGCTAAAAATCTCCTTTAAAACCCTTTTCGTTTCATCAATTTTGGGTAAGAAAAATCAAATTACCACATACCCTACACATACCCATCATATCACCACTTTTTGCCCATCATGATCTTGCACATACCCAGAGGGAAAAAGCCAATCTTTATAATAATAGAGATCTATGAAATACGTGGTCTACCAAAGAAAAACCAAAAAGGAGCTAAAGGAAGAACCTCTAAAATGAATACATTTTTTTCCTTTATAGATTAGGCATAACTTAGAAACATAAACTAAACCCTAACCCTAACTATAACGCCCTTCGTGCAAACCCTAGATAACAAACATTGCAACCAATTTTTTTTTAATAATACAACTTAAACATGCAACTAAACATTAAAACACATTTACATTGCACATTAACATCTTAACGTTAAATCCTTTGGGCACGTGAGGTTACATCGCAAAATGACTATTAACAAAAGTAAAAGATAATACTAAACAACTTATCCAATAACATTACAATAACCATTTATAAAAGTACATCCATGAACCAAGAGTGAAAGTATTATTACATCACATATTACAATCATAATGAATCACTTACAATAATGTGTACAAAGGTTCCTAAATAATACATCATCGCTTTAACATTCCATTACATGATATTGATAAATGAATTACAATAAATTTCCCATACATGTGGGATGATACAAAGTACAATAACATCTGAATGACAAAGTGAACAATTGGTACACGCTCCAACTAAAGAAAGTTGAGGAGAATGGACGTTGATGGGGAAAGAATGCTAATGGGGAACCCAACGGGTGCGGAGCACGTTCCACCCAACCACGTGGGTTATAAATAACCCACCCCCCGTGCTCAGAGGTGACAAGGAAGAAATCACAACCATGAATGCCAAAATCAACTCCAATAGAACAACATAATGCAAAACTCAAATACAACATCAAGGATTACAGTGACATAAACGACAACATCCATGAGTCAACATAATAACATAAAGCCATGAAACTCATCACAATGACTAAGGAAAAAATGATTAAACAAGTAACCAAAGAACATTCATGAAACATTTCCAAATGAAACTGAAACAATAATCAAAATACAATTCTAGAGGCAACAAGAAACAAGGCAAATGGGTGTCTAGTGGAGAGTTTCATCGCATAGCTTAACATGGGTTATCCTGGCCCTTCCTCCAAACTGAGGCATCGACCCCCATCTATGGATATCCTGGCCCTTCCTCCTACTTGAGGCGCCAACACCATAGGGTAGCTCATGCGGAGCCGTTAACCTCTCATAAGGACAAGGTTATGACCTTGCCGACCACGGCCTTCTCAGTCTATCATTAGTCTGTGATAGCCCTAATGCATAGACGAGGTATCCAATATTTATTATCTTATGTGTTTTACTACCCATACCCCTAAGTTCTATTATTAGGTTTTCACTTGTTACACTACTCTTACATGGGTTATCCTGAGCTCTTCCTCCTTTCGAGGCACTAGCCCCCATGAAGAGCCACTCTCCCTGAGACCCCTAACATAAACCAAAACAAGGCAAGGGTTGTACTATCATGAATAAAGCATATAACTCAAAACAAAGACGTGCGAGGAAAATCCATCTCGCAATAACTCAAATCAAATCTCACAACAACCTCATACAACCCTTCCAAAATAATAGTAACACCGAAATCGTGTACATCATGAGCACAAAATACGAGGATAAACATTCAATAGAACACACGCCTCTGGAGTACTAAAGTTTACAACAACTCTAAGGGCTCACAATTTTAACCGAGTTCCCACATCGAAAGAAAAGCCAACAATGATATAATGGCAACTATACAATTTCATAGGGCTCAAATTCACGTCAACATAATCAGTAATACATTATTTTCTATAAATAACGCTGTTCCCATAACGAAATTTTGAAATAACAATTCAAATCAACCTAATACTTTACCGTTGTTTTCACAATTCAAAATAAAAACGGGTCTAACTCTATTCATAATCTCCATTTACTTTGACACAACCAGATAAAGAAAGCCAATGTATATCTACATTTTCCATTTATTAATTATTAAATCTATATTTATGTGATTACATATAAGGTAAATGCACATCTAAAATATATGTATTTAATTTTCTGTTTAATCTGTCTACTTGCACTGAGTTTTAGAAATACTCATAAATCAAATACCAGTAACTATTAATATATATACATATATATAAAAATATATAACAACAAAGAAAAACGCATAAAAAAAAAACTAACACAGGGGACTACCGTACCTGCGCGTAGTCCTTAGGACTACACTCAGCAGTCCCTTGGACTGCTATAGCAGTCCCAAGGCTGCCGAGCGTCAGCCATAACTTTGGCCCTTTTAATTTATTTTAAAACAAATTTTTAAAAAAAAAAAATTTAAACAATTCCGGCCATTATAAATTTTGACAAACAAACAACTCATCTATAAATATGTATATATATATATATATATGTATAAGAGTATATACATGATTATATATATATATTATTACAGGAATAAAGATACAGAAAGACAGTATAAATGTATTCATTTATATATATATATATATATATTCAAAACCCACATCCATCATTTTTAGAAGGGAATAAATTTTCCATAAATCAAACTTAAAGATATATAGATCATTTTCACAAGCTCAATCAATAAATTTTCCATAGCCAGAATGTAAAATGCAATGCATTTCCAGAAACAAGTTTAATTTCTTTCACAGAATATCATATCTAATTTTATCTGATGTTATTTTATTTTATTTTATTTTTCTTTTCTTTTTGAATCAGGAAATTAAAGAAGAGCAATTGGAACCTGGAGTCCTATGCTATTGATAATCTGATGCAGCTTGCTTGATCCCAAAGGCCTTTTTGAAGCTCTCGTTCCTTCCTTCAGAACTTCTCCAGATTTCTTTGCCCCAAATTCAAATCTAAAATTCTATTCAGAAAACTCTCTCCAGAATAATGCAAACAAATGAATGAAATAATTTCCCAAAAAGCTTCAGAACAATTATTTTGTGTAACTTGTATCCCCAAATCTTCCCGTGTATGAAAACTCACAATTTTGCAATTAAATAAAAGATATCTCTTCTCTTTTTCGAAAACTCTAAAAATCCCACTTAAAAGAAATTTTCTATTTTAAATCAAGCTTTTCAGCCAACATTTAATTCTCATTCGTCCTTTTATCTTTTTTTAATCTTTTTTTTATTTATTTTTCCTTTTATCAATACTTTTTGTTTTAAATCTACTTTTGCAAGCTTTACTTGCAATTGCACATAATTTAATTTATTTATTTCAAAATTATCCTCAAGAAGATAATTTAATTAAATTAACAAAACACAATTTAATATTTAATTAACATTTAACTAAAACACATGACTTTTAAAATATAACTTTTAAATATTTTAATACAGATTAATCCAACACAAATATAAACATTTATTACCACCATTTAATTAAATAAATCACAACGTAAAATAAATACGAACAAGACACACACAAACCACAATACTGAATTACATAAATGACAACCATAAAAACACACAATACCATTCAATCAGGACGGTTTGACAACATGGGACGGGGTGACTTCCTTGTCATCTCTGTTTCAACATTATGTCGTTGGGTTATTGGTGCTCGCCCTGTCCTACCGAAGCAGGTGGAATTGAGACTCTGTACCTGTAATCCCTTCATCCAAACAAGATCGTGTACATGTACATATATATATATAATCAAAACATTACATTGTGAGAAGGAATTATAGCATAGCAGGGCACTCGCGAACGAGTGATGCTACACTATCCTTTCATCACATCTATTCTAACAATTATAATATTAATGATGAAATAGCATTTCTAAACTAACAGATCATATCATAACATAATTTACTAAATCACTGCATCATAATATATTTCTGAAATCAAATTAAACATCATAGAATCAATGTAATCATAATGTCATCAACTGAAGTAACATAATCTTCAATCAATCTAAACTAACCAATCCACCAAACCCAAGCCATCAATAGTACTATCACAATCACAAGGTATCAAACGAAAGCATAGAAAGTAATAAATCCAATAGTAACAGGAGGGGTATTACACTAACCAAGGTTAGCAATGAAGCTTGTGCATGCAAGATCTGAGCCATCTGTGAAAATATGGATTAGGGCATACATTCATCAGTAAAGTCAACAATCAACAATAAATGGGCATGGGTGCCCATGAAATCCACTTGTAGAAGGTAAGGGGAGCAATTAATCCTATCCTTGAAGCTCAATAATTAGATTTGAGTGCTCAAAAGTCAAATTGAGCCTCAAAAACATCGCCTAGAAAACATGTCAAAACACGGGAAGGTTAGGGCATTGGGCCTAAAAAATCACCTTTACAAGCATGAAAAAAATGGTTTGGAGCACCAAAAAATGCATTTGTTGGGGGTCAGGCATCAGGCCTACCACTTACCACATGCTTGGAAGAAGGAGGAGCAAAGCATGAAGGAAACATTGGGCATCAGACCTCAGACTATTGGAGGTTGGAGGCCAGGAGCATGAGATACCTCTTACTGAAGAAAGGTAAGAGGTAAAGGGGAAGGTCAAAGGGAAAAACCCAAAACCCCAACACTTAGCTAAATTTTGGAGTTAAGGCATTGGTGAGAAGGAAAATGGAAGGAGAAGGTTGAAGAAGAGAAAAGTTTGAAGACTTCAAAGGTCAAACACTGGACCATTAGAGGTCAAAGGTCAGGAGGAAGGCCTACCTTGTGAAGTGAAAAGGGTAAGAGGTAAGAGGTAAGGGCGAAGGCCAATACCTGAAAGTGGGTAGAATAAAGGTGAAAATGGAAAGGGAGAGGGATGAGGGAAGAGGGAAGACCGAAGGCCAAAGGCTGAAAGGAGAAAGGAAAAAATGGAAGAGGAAAGGGGTTGATAAAAGGGTTAAGGGTAAGGTGGAAGGCCGACACCTGAAATAGTTAGAAGAAAAAGGGGAAGGAAGGGAGCAATGGAGAAGGCATCAAGAAAGTGAGTAAGAGACAACCCAAAAACCTAAAAATTTGGGACTTAGCAAATTTTTTAGGAACCTCAAGAAAAAATCATGCAAGATGGACCATGTAGGATTTCTCAGATTGGATATTAGTGATGGTCATCAAAGGGGGGCCATGAAATTTCAACATTAATGGTGACTTCTGTGGGATGAATACTTGCTAATCATGGGATCTAGAGGCCTTATCGGTACATTGGCAAGGAAGTCATGAAGGGGAAAAATTCAACAGTTGGTCCTCCTCAAAGGAAAACAAAACATGTACAACTGTACTTGGAGAAAAAAATGAAAGCTAAGAGCATACATTCCCTTAAGAAGAATGCAGGGTGTGCAAATGCAATTCATGTAAAGCAAGATATTTACAATATATACATAGTGTGCTTGCAAGAAGTTGAGTCCACTTTTTGGCCATTTAGTGGAAGTGCTTTCCCTGATTTTAAGAATTCGACATGTTTGAACTTAAAATTTGAAGCACTTAGAGATGGAATCTTCAAAAAAGTCAATAATAATAAAATGTAGTACTTGGAGTCTAGTTTCCAAATATGTAATTTATTTCAATACCCAAATGATACCAATTGATTTTCAATAGGCATTTCTAAAAACCATTGTTTTTTTTTTTTTCTTTACCATACTATGCACATGTACATCATCCATATTTTTGACCTAAATAATCATATTTTTATAAATCCTTTTGGGAAAAGATTTGTAACTCACTGAAGCACACTTTTCATATTTTTTGTAATTTTTTATTGAATATTTTTCTTTTTGTTAATTTTTTACTGGCCATATTTGGTGTTTTGAAAAATCATCATGTACATCATGCATAAGATGACCTAACTTATCATTTTTCTTTTTCTTTTTTAAATTGAAAAGAATTGTCTGAAGTATGCTTTTGTGCAATCCATTCGTCAAAAAATTATGTTAATAAAAAGTTATTAAAATAATAAAAAAACCTTGATAATTCAAGGTTTATGGACTTGTTTCATTAGAAATTAAATGAAAAATTAAAAATTGATCCAATTGTAAAAGAAAAGAAAAAACATATTGGAATCTACAATGTCTCATCTATAATGGGTTTTAATTTCATTAAAAAATTCTACAAAAAAGTCTTCAGACGTATGCCCAAAGTCACTATTTTCTTTTAAAATTGCTAGGACCTTCAACTTGCAGGTCAAACTAGGTCTAGGGCCTAGGTTCAGATCCCCAAACCTTGTCACGAACCTGTTAACAAAGTAAAAACCCAACCTAAATTTTAAATTTCAAGAAACGAGATCCCATTTTCTTTATAAATGGGATCCTGTTTCCCATTTGTCCATTGAAAATGGAACATGATCCCATTTAATAAACAAGATCCCGATTTATATAACCTAGGATCCCGAGTTATTTTTGACCATTTGTTTTAATTTTACTAACAAAGAGGTACATCTCAGGTCTGAGAATTATTTTGTACAACTGACTATGACATATTCTCTATTTTCTATCAACTTTTGTCTTGTAGAAGCTCTTCAACTTGGTATTTTTTTCAATTTTGAAAGGAGGCATCATTGGGACACTATTACAAAGGAATTTTGTTGAATTGCTACTTGTTTTCAAAGGAGGAAGAGGAAATTTATTTAATTGCTACTTGTTAGAAGGAGGAAGAGAAATTTTGTTAAATTGCTATTTGTTTTTAAAGGAGGAAGAGGAATTTAATTTATTTGCTATTTGTTTGAAGGAGGAAGAGAAATTTTGTTGAATTGCTATTTCTTTTCAAAGGAGGATGAGAAATTTTGTTTAATTGCTACTTGTTTGAAGGAGGAAGAGAAATTTTGTGCAATTGCTACTTGTTTGAAGGAGGAAGAGGATTTTTGTTTAATTGCTACTTGTTTGAAGGAGGAAGAGGAATTTTGTTCAATTTCTACTTGTTTGAAGGAGGAAGAGGAAATTTGTTCAATTGCTACTTTTTTGAAGGAGGAAGAAGAATTTCGTGAACAATTGCTACTTGTTTGAAGGAGGAACAAACAAGGAGGACTTTCAATTTTTTGACATTCATTTGTGTATACTTCAAAAAATTTCAATCATAGGATCACAATGTTAGAATAAGAGGAAAGATAGGAAGGTATTGACCCCAAAATAAATTCAAGCAAAGAGAGAGGAGGAGGTAAAAAGACAAAGAGAAAGAAGAATGAGAATTCAATCAATGAATGCCGGTGAAGCATCCAATTCCATAACTATTGAAGATAAAAAAACATTGAGGATACCATACATGTAGATGATGCAAACTTGCAAGAGGTGAATGTGGAAACTAATACAAATATACAAACTACTCCTGGTATGTCTTCAAATATCCCTTTCAATGCTATGGAGAATGTTTCAATAGGCACAATTCTAGGTACGTCTTCAAATCCACCTTTAAGCCTCATGTAAATGATATTTATTAGATTTAAAAAATGTTGGATATATCGATGTTGACATCGATAATATTCGTAGAGTTCAAGATTTGAGTCAAATTGTTGTTGAAAATGAAAATGAGAATGAGAACCGTTTTGTTGTTAAAAATGAAAATGAAAATCCTTTTAATGAAAATGAAAATGAAAATGAAAACCATTTTGTTATTGAAAATTAAAAGTAAAATCATTTTATTGTAAAGGAAAATCAAAATCCTTTTCTTGAACCTAAAAATGAAAACCATTTTTTTTATGAAAATGAAGATGAAAATGAAAATAGTTTTGAAGTTATAAATGAAAATGAATTTCTAGGAAGTGATGTTGAAAATGAATATATATTTTTTTAAATTGAAAGTGATGTTTTGAATAATCTTCCTAGTAAGATTTCTTGGAGACAAATAAGAACACATTATAATAGATTATACGAACATTTTTTTATCATATTTTTTTTTTAGTTCAATGTCAACTAATGATGCAATTGATGAGAATATGGAAAATGAGAAAAGTAATGAAAAAATTAGGCATTTTTGTTAAACACAGAAGAAAAGATCAATCAGTAAAAAATGTTATATCTACTATTGCTAGTGTCATTCAGTCTATTGGAAAAAATAGTCAATCTAAAGATAAGAATGCAACAAGAAGAGATATAACAATTGCTATAGTTAATAAAGCAACTTTGAATTAAAGAATGGTAAGAAATATTAGTGAAGTTTTAAAAATACATCTTAAAACATTGCTAAGAGCGGAAAAAAGAAGAGAAAGTACAAAAAAATGATCCAATCAACCAATGTTTGAGTTTTACTGGTCAACTCCCAAGGTTTGACATGAAATTGAATGTTGAAATTAAATATTTGATTGAAAAATATTGACATGATAATACTAGGGTATCATCTAATGCTAGAGATTTTTTAAAATTAAGAGTGGGGTTCAAAGTTCATGATCCTCATCCAAAACACCTATTAGATACAACACAAACTAAATTTTATAGAAAATTTGGTGGTGATTTAGTGTTACCTGGTAATATTAAAATAAGTCAAAGGTCTTTTGAAAAATGTAAACCTTGGTATGTAAATATTAATAAGCAACAAATATGTTGTTGTTGTAAAACACATGTTCCATTTCATTATTTTTATGATGTTTTTCGATATATACATTGTACTTTTCATCCTAACATGATTATGTAGGAATGTGGTATTAATATGTCACCTGAAACAATAAGGGAGTTTATATCAAGTTTGTTTTGTGAAAGATCTAATTGAAAATTATTTTATTTAAGTTCTTGTATTTTTGGACAATGCACTAGTTGTGGAAATCTTTCATTCTTAAGAGTTTTCATGCATGAAATTGTTGATAATGATTTTGGAAAATAATTAGTGGATGTTGAAATATTTAAGAATGTTAACTATTCTCTAAAAGATGGAAAAATTGGAAAGCATTGTGATTTAGTTACAAAAAAAGTTAGTGTACATGCATTCATATTAGAATTTAAGAATAAGATTGTACCAAAATATGTCATGCACTCTCAACATGCTTGATGGCTTGATGGCCAATTTCGTGCATGTAGAAACACATTTCCAGATGGTATTATACTATCAGTGGTTGATTTTACGGAAAACTATACTCTAGCTCCGCAAGAGGAAATTCAATCACAGTATTATAATTCAATGAAAGTAGCTATGTTTGTTCATATTGTTTATAGACATGCAAATGATAGTACAAAGGATGATAGAAATTTTTTGAGGGAGTATCATTTCTATTTGAGTGACAACCGATTACACTCATCAAAGTTTGTTCAATACTGTTTCAATATATTTTATAGAAATTTAAGAGAAAGAGGAATCCAGATGATAGAACACCTCACATGGTTAGATAATTGTACGAAATAGTTCAAGAATGCTCGAATGTTATATTGGTTATGTAAGGTTCACAAGGAACTTAATGTGCAACATATGTGGATTTTTTTTAAGTTGGGCATGGTAAAGGAGAATATGATGGAACTGGTGTGTGCATTAAAATAATTCTTGCTAGAGAACAATTGAAATTTGAGGATGCAGTAAAGTTTAAAGATACGCGTGGGATTGTGGACTGGTGCAATACAAGATTATCTACACCTAGTTCAAGCGAGTACTCTACAGTTCATCGATTCTTTTGGTTGGTTGAAGAAGAGAACATTCTACCTAGACTTGATTGTGAGACAACCAGTGGATCTACTAAATGACATTAATTTAAGAGTTTGAATGCAAGCACATGGACTATCTGGACAAGGGATCTTGCATGTTTTTGTCAGTTTTGTATTTCAGGAGATTGGTAAGCATGTGAAAATATGGAATGGGTTGAAGAGTGGAAGAAAAGATCATTAACATTAGCACAAACACATGATCAATATGAAGCAATAATTGAAGACAATGATCAAGTGTTTGCATCAGAAGACTATGACCATGTTTCAGACCTTGTACAAGAAGGTAATTTAATTCAATTTATTTCACTTTATTACTATTTTGTATATTACTAAATTATTTATTTATATACATATCAATGGATGTATGTAGATTGGTCAAATTATATGGACACACACAAGTTATTAAATTAAAATTTATTTGCAGGACATGTGTATGTTGTGGTTGCACCTCAGAGGAATGAAGAGGAAATGGAATATTGGTTGGCTCATTGTGTGGAGACTAAACATAAGTTAATAGCACCTCGAGAAGATGATGATAGCTATCATTATCCAATAGGTATGGTGACCCCCTTAAGACATCCCCTTACGAAAATTTTGATAACAAGTTTTTGATCCCCTTAAGAAAAAATTTAGAACTTCTTTGACCCCCTTAAGAAAATTTTGAGAACTTCTTTGATGATGACTATCATGTTTTCCAATAGGATCAGTGGTGGTTGTTGGCACTTGGCTACAAAAATACCTGATAAGGAAGAATGGTTTGTTTGAAATTTGAAGATTATAAAACACATAAAAAGATTATACACTACTCACATTTGGTAGTGGCAACAAATATAAAACTAGATCGGTATCATGGAAGACCTAAAAATAGCTTGAGCTATGGAAAATTTCTATGGAAGATCATGAGACAATCATAGATGCGTTGCAAAAAGGAGAGGTTGGAGATTGTACAATGGAATAAGTAAATATGGGTAAATATAGTTTTAGTTTTATATTGTCCTTTTAAATATATTAAATACATGTTTTGATATTTCTCAAGTGTGTTATTAGTTGAAATTGATTTAAGTTTTCCTTTTATAGATCCTTAAGCCATCATCACAAAAAGGAGAGTCCATGTAGATTCAACCTAGACAACATGGAATACTTGGTAAAAAGGGGTAATTATTAGTTAAATTATATTTAAATACATTTTTTGATTATATATTGATATTGCTTGTACATTAATAATTAAAAAATGATTTACTATCTTGTTTTGTATCCTTAAGCCATCATCACATTGATCTCATACTTTAAAACAAAAACGAGAGGATGCAGATTCAACCTACACATATATGTGGAATACTTTTAAATATAGGTACTTGAGTTGTGTACATATAGATAGTTTTATATAAATTAAAATATGCATGTTTTGATGATTTCATTGATATTTCTTGTACCATTTTGATATCAGGTCGCATGAAGACCTACTACATTCCAGGCACAAATTTTAGATGTTCTTGAGATGACATAGCCAAATTTTGTAAACATTGTTTTGAGTTGACATATATGTACATACATACACAATTAAACATTTTGTACAAATTACAAATACATGTACATACACAATTGTACTCTATGTACTTTTATGTATCAAAATCAATATTCTATATATTTTGTTTGTTAAATGTGCTTGTTTTCCTACTTTAAAACTTTAAATTTGATTGTATAATCACTAAATATCATGTATATTATTGTTAAATCAATTATATCAATTACGATTAAATATGAGACATCTACTTTGAAGTATTTCATCCCCTTAAGACATCCTATTAGGATATATCCTTTAAAAATATTATACTTAATTATATCATTTGTTATGATAAGTCACCCTACTTTGAAACTTTAAATTTGATTGTATAATCACTAAACAACATGTATATTAGTATTAAATTTGGTTTCCTTGAGCAACTTCACCAAATTTTGACAACTTCTTTGATCCCCTTAAGATGTCGTACTAGGACATATCCTAAATATTGTACTTAATTATATCATTTTCTATGATGAGTCGCCCTAAAGTCTAATACTTGTTTATATCACTTAATATTTATACTTAATTATACTATTTTATGATCCCCTTAAGACGTCATATTAGGACTCATTAAGACATCCTATTAGGACCCATTAAGACATCCTATTATGACATGAATTAAATAAACATTGACACCACTTAAATTGTATAGAATTTGATTGTTATAATGAGCCATCCTAAATTCTAAGTTAATTATATCAATTGGAATTAAATATGAGACATGTACTTTGAAGAATTTAATCCCATTAAGACGTCCATAGGTAAAGATGATTGCTATTATTTGATTTGTATTTTGAAATAATTTGGTTTAGGATGATGCCAATTACATGGAAACTTGTAGATTAACTAAGTTGTCTCTTTTGACTGAGGATGTGACTCACATTGCAATAGATAATACCATAACAAAGGGTGGACATAGTGGAAGAAGGATGTAGTATTTGTGTTAGATGTTATTAATTGTTTTGACAACTTATAAATTAGTGTTTTTTGTGGAACATGAGGTGAAGAGGACTTTTCTATTCTTAAGTTTTCTCTATAACTTTGCATGATTTTTAAATATGGGAGTACATGATTTAATTTCAAAACTTTAGCCCATTTTCAAATGGATAATAAAGTTGTATGTTTTTTCTTTAATTTTATGTTGTAAGAGAACTAGGAAATATGGTGTATACTCATAGAGCATTTTTTTTGGAAAAAATTGTTGCATTTTTATTTGTATTTTTGTTTAGTTTATATAATTTATTAATTCTTTTGTTCTCTAATCTTGTATGGTATTGTTTATTTCTTAAAATTTTACCCTTTGTGGTATATAAATGGATTGCTTTTGTTTATAGATTATGATTTACTTTCTTATTTTATTAGATAACCTGTGTATTAGGACCCCTTAAGACATCCTAGTAGGACATGAATTAAATAAGTGAAAATTGAGTAATTATCACTAATTATTGAATGTATATCATGTATGTATCACTAAATTTGTAAAGTACAAATATTGAAATGTCCTATTAATTTCTACTTTAATTTCATACTTGTAATTAAAAATTAAATAATAATAAATTCCATTATTTACAATATATTAAGTCCATGAAACCAATATATATTAATTCCATAAGAGTACAACCCATGAAATGAAGTCCATGAAACACAATATTAAGTCCATGAAATAATCAAATACAACCCATGAAATCATGCCTAACTCATATTGTCTCTATAATCAAGAGACCTCTTCACACCATGCAGACTACGCGAATGACCTAGACCACTCTATACAAGAGAAAGATGAAATCAGATGTAAGATGATTAAAAATAATTTAATGAAAATTCAATTTATAATTTATCATATTTAAATTGTATTATCAACAATTAGATATGCACCCTATGCTAAGCTTACAGAAGACTTATCTATCTGTTGAAACATGGAAACCTTCTTTAGATGTGGGTGATCTGTGTGAAGAAGGAATCTCTAGAGTGAGTTGGTTCTTCGAATGAATTTCCTATTCTAAATGTTTTTTTGAAGTAAAGGGGGAGAAAGATAATTGAAAGTAACACTTAAATCTAATAGATGATTCACTAAAACTTATGAAATTTAGACAATATCACTCACAACAATCTCTCTATCACAATAGCCCTCACAATCTCATCGGTACATACTTCCATCAGTAATTTGTATGAATTTCTATAACTAAATACAACATACAACCTGAAACTATGCAATTTTGAACACAAATTCACAACAACAAGACATATAAGGATTCAAATTTGAATCACAAACACATCAAATTGCTATTATAAAAATGAGACAAGAGATGAGAAGAACTCTACTGATTTATTGAAACTAAAAGAGTGTTTGGCCTAAAATATGAGTACAATATTGCTTACAAAACTCTCTACATGTACAAGAGAGGAAGAAACAATAATTTGAACCACCCAAAACTCTAAGTTTTCTCCAATATATATCCAAAATGCAATTTCCGAGCTTAGAAGAAAGGCTGGAAAAAAGATCCAAAAAACTACTCCAAACTGCAAGAGAAAAGTGGAAACTTTCTCTTTCCAAGATGTCTATCCAATGAAGTTTCAAAATCAAGCTCAATCTACTCCAAAATTGGAAAAAACAAACCCAGTTTAGCTGTCTTTTTTTTACTTCGCCTAGGAAGAAATTTTTCCTTCATAACACTGCTAAAAATAGCAAAAGATAAAAGCAATTTATAAAACATTGCTTTATCTAAGTTGCTTTTATAATATTTTGCAGTTTTAATACAAAAATAAAGCCCACTTATGTTGATTTTTTGCAATTAATATTTTAAGGAAATATTTGCAAAAAATAATAACTTTAATGCTCCAATTACAATTGATTTTTCTCTAAAAAATCATAAAAATACAAGGAATAGATATCTATTATTGAGTTTCTCAATTGATTTCTATAAAATCAATAAAAAATAAACCCTAAGCATATCATATGAATGCTTTCTTATACATTTTATTTTTATATAAAAAATAATAAAAAGATATGTTCCATCACATATAATCACTTGACTTAAAGGACTTAGGTAAAAATAAAGGGCCTAAAATCATCAATTGAATCTTCTTCCAAAGTCTTAAAATAAATCAAAGTTTCAAATCCTAAGTTCATCACATATGTAAAGGAAAATATGAAGGCACAAAGGTATTAGTGATGGTATTTGATTTTTTTTAACTCAATGTGATAAAAGCCACCATTCGAATTAGGGCAATGAGGTAACCCTAAAACAAAACTCTTCAATCTCTATTCTTCTCATATCATTTTGCACTCTTTGATTTTGGAGAAGACTCTCTACTGGAAAACTAGGGCACCACCATGGTAGGGTTTCAAGCTAGCTTTCTATGAAGCTTTTGCAAGAAAAATGTATGGGTAAGTTTCCTCCTTATAAAATATGAAAAATTTGTTCTATCTCCTACATTTTGAGTCGATTTGAAAGCCTCTTAGCCGTGGCTATGGCTATTTCCTGATGCACTTTCTCTTGTTTTCTTCTACTGAAATCTTTCCCACTCTGAGGCCGCTATTATTTGAACTTTTGAAGCTCATTTTTGAAGGTATTTGTATACACCTAAAATGGTCTAATTAATTAAATACATTTATTTGATTAATTAATTTGTTATTCCTCTACTATTAAATAAATAAAAATTATTTATTTATATAGTTCATATTTATTTCTTCTAATTTCTTCTATTATTCTAATTTTAATTAAATAAGCAAAATTAAATACTTTGTTTTATTTAATTATTATTATCATCAATTTCTCCTATTTTCTATTTTAAATATATTATTCTACTTTAATTAATTAAATGAAGTTTACATACTTTGTTTAAATTAATTAATCATTCCACATTTAATTTAATAAATAAGCTCCTATAGTTTGTTTGTTTAAATTAATCTCATTTTCTCCTATTTTGAATAAATTAAATAAAATATTTAAAATCTTCTCAAATCCTCCACCTCATCAAATCTTAACAATAAAATTGAACTATTTAGTTTTATTAAATTTTTCAACAACCAATTCCTATGCATTTATGGGAATGGCTGTGAAGGGCTGTCACAGGAACCTCTTCTCCTATCCTCTTGCTTGGTGTTTTTATGGGGATGGACAATCTTCATGGTCATCTCCATCTTCTCATCTCTTGCCATTCAATTCTCAGATGAATCTCAGCCTTTTATGTTTTCCCTTCACAAATGTGTCGTGAAATCTATAAATACAGGTTTTTGGCTATAGGAAAAGATCCTAATTTGTGTAATCTTACTCTGCAGGTTTTCCAGGGATCAAGCATTCAGCAATCCAGCTTGGATCAATTCATCAAGCATCTATCAAATTTTCTTCAGTATTTCTTTGTTAGAATCTTTGCTGCGATTACTGTAGTTGCATTATTAATCATATAGGAATAGAATTAGCTTAATTCTCATTCTCTAAGTGTCATTTTAGCAATCAATTAGCTTCTAAAATCTGAGAGCAAGTTGATTAAAGAAATCTTTAGAGTTAGAGAGCAATATGATAGATTTCTGAAGATTCTTAGTTTAAATTAGCTTAAATTTCTTGAATCTTAGATACAATGTCTTATTTAGAAGTGTAGACATCTTGATTGTTTATCTTATTCATACACTTACATTTTGGTGCCCACCGTGGGGCCTAACCCCATATTCTGCATATTTTTGTGAAAAGTGTCTTAAGGTGTTGGCGTGTTTGTTTTTATGGAACTGGTTTTGTAGCGCCGGCTGGATTCGTAGCGTTTCATCTTGTTTTAGTGTGCTGGTCATCTCTTTTAGCCTCGCCAAAAGTTTTAGCGCTCTGGTCATCTGTTTTAGCGTGCCACTAAATGTTTTAGCGCGCCGCCACTGTTTTAGCGTGCGATCCACTGTTTTAGCCAACTTTTTAAATCTTTTATCTGATCCGGCATCCGCCGATTGTGTTCTTTAATTTCTTTTTCTAAAATTTATCAATCCTAGGACAAAAAATGGGTTAAAATTTATCAATCCTAGGATAGCAAATGGATAAAATTTGATCAATCCTAGGATAGAAACTTCACAATTTCTTGTGGGATTAAAATTGAACATCATGTTTTTATGGAGCAATATCTCTATATAGATTAGCTAATTTGTCTTTTGGGTTTTAAAAGTGAACAACTTCTTTGTTGTGATTGGGTGATAGGTTTATGTTCTCCCCTTGACTGGGTGCATCAGAATACCAGACTCACTTTTTCTTTGTGCATTTTCAAGCTTTTATTAAAACCTTTAGACAGGCTTGCTGTAGTGGGAAAAAGTACTCACCCTACGGGAACGACCTGAGTGGGGACAGCCAAAAGCCATGGTATTCCAACCCACTTAAAAATTTATGTGAATTTGGGGAAACCCTCTTTCAATGGAAGTGTGTAGGATAACCATCCCCAAAATCTTTGTTCTAAAGATTGGGAGGTCTCTCGAGGGAGTTTATCCATTTGCCGCTCTGAATGGAAACCCTATCTAAGAACCTAGAACTAGAAGCAAGCTTGTCAGTTCTTGAATATTGTATTACTCGGCTGCAGGTGTGGGGAAGAATTCCCCTTAAGCACTCACCATATAATTGCCAAGGACTGTCAGTGGATCCGGTATTCACTTCTGTTCTCTGTGTACGCACTGGTAGGATAAAAACACGGGCTTCTAGGGGTGACATGGCTGTGTGAGTCGACGCAATTCCAAGCTGTGGGCCATTCGAGTATATAACGATGACCTTTTGTCTCTAGGAGTGAGTCTGTTTGAACTATCTTATCTTGTTATCAAACCAGTGAAAATCAAGAAGAATCATGCTTGATTCTTAGAACATACACTATCTGTTTAGATTCTAGGATTTTAAATCAACTATTCTATTCTTGCTTGCTGTGTTTTCTTTCATTAAATTTAGATAAGATCGTCACAAGAATCTTCAAAATCAAACACTTGTGAAATTCTCATGATTCGAGATTGGGTATCCACCAGATTTGTCAAGAAATCTCTTGTCAAACGAATCAGAAAGCCAAAGAAAACACTTACATACAAACAACTCCTGAGAAAGCAACGATTTTTATATCAAAGCAGAAAATTTCTACTCCAACATAGGACTTTTATTCATAGATATCACAATTTCTCTAGAGGTTATACGGATGACTATGTTGTAGCTCCCTTAGATTCACAAGCATTTTATCAAAGAAGGGCTCTTAGGCAACACCATAATCATAGTCAACGAATTCGTCTAGAATACATCCCACAACCTGCCATACAATACGACACAAGACCAAGTGAATTTCATAGAGTAAGATAGTTTCCTGTGGCACCCCAAAAACATTCTGTAGCGCGTCAGAACTTTGTTTTAGCGCGTCACGGACCTGTTTTAGCGCGTCACGGACTGTTCTAGCGCTTCACGGCTCTGTTTTAGTGTTTTGAGGCTTTGTTTTAGTGTGTCAGAACTCTGTTTTAGTGCGTAACGTCTCTGTTTCAGTGCGTCAGAACTCTGTTTTAGCGCGTCGGATTTGTTTTAGCGCGTAACGTCTCTGTTTCAGCGTGTCAGAACTCTGTTTTAGCGCGTCACGGCTCTGTTTTAGTGCCTCATTGCTTTGTTTTAGTGCTCTAGAAAGTTAGAAAAATAGAGAGTTAGTAAGATAGTTTGTCAGATTGCCAACATCAAAAACAAGGTTTTCATCAATCCAAAACATTTTTTTTCATAGTCCAAAAACACTTGAATCATACAAAAAGAAAACTTTACTATTACGCCTAGATCTTGAAACATCTTGCAAAGTGTCCTTATCACTAAATCTGAGATTTTTGTGTCAAAATTTCCCTATCAAGGGTTTTATCATCCTTCCATCATGAAACTAGACATGACTAAATCAGATTTTAAATCAAAAACTTTGACACTTATCAAATCAAAAATCCAAGATCAAAGTCTAGAGTAAAACTTTAAATGTTTGTATGCCTATTTTCACACGATTAGCATATCAAAGACAACAACAAGAAGAAAACGAAAGAATAGTAGCCATGGCTGAAGAAAACCCTTGGGGACGATACAACAACACTGATCCTCTCACTAATTCACAAGAGAAAGAAATAACTGCAGAAGAAATCGAGAAAGTTCAACAAGACCCTCATTTCCATAAATTTATGGAAAAGATGTTGGAGCAAGATATGGAAAAGTATCTTTTATTATTAGCTGACAAAGGTGCTAATCTTCCTAAAGACTTTGATGTCAACCAACTCAAGGAAACGACCACACCTCAGACAACTAGTATGGAAAATCCAAATCAAATAGATGCTTTGACAAAACAAATCCAACAATTACAATTGCAGTTCCAAAATATCCAACAAGGGCCAACAAAAAGATATTCCTTACAAGACATTTTCCCTTATCCATTTGACCCAAGCATTAACATGATACCATTTCCATGGTATTGTGAATACCTGACGTACAACAAATATAATGGAAGAACTGATCCATTTGATCACATACGAGAATTTAGAGCCATGAGCATAGAGTTCGCACATGAGGACTCTTACTTACTATGATTATTTCCAAGAAGCTTAGGAAACACTTGCATGGAGTGGTTTTCTAAAATGGAACCTGGGATCCAATCTTTTGAAGAACTGATCAATAGGTTCATAACGCACTTCTCATTCAACATCCAACATGGGGTGACCTTAAAAGAACTCTACAACACCAAACAAGCAAAGGGTGAAAAGTTTCTTTCCTTTCTCCAACGATGGAGAAGGCTATTTGCTAAATACCCTAGATCTATTCCTGAAGAGGAGAAGATAGAGATGTTCATTGATAACCTAGTAGATGAAATGAATTATAGATTGGATTTGCAATGTCCATCTACATTTGAGCAAGTTATCGAAAAGGGACTCAAAATCGAAGAGGCTCTAATCAAGAGAGGAACAATCAAACACTTCATTGAAGGTTCAAACAATAACAATTCCTTTAACAACAACAATGAAAAGCCAAGATTTTGGCAAAAGAATAAAAATATTGATACCATGATCGATACACATATATCCAAACTAGTATTCACCTTGATGCCAACAACTACAAACAAACAAAACAATGGTCTTAATGTCAAACAAAGTAGTGATCAAGGAAATAATCAAAACAGTGGAGAAACAAAAACCCAATCATTCCAATGACCATCCAATAAATGAAAATTCATGCCATTAGGGCAATCATTGGAATCAGTCCTCAAAGAACTTTTAGATGAAAAACTTATTCAAGTACAAGAGGCTAGAAATTGGGACCCTCAAGTCAAACCATCATGGTGGAATGACTCACATTACTGTCACTACCATCAAAATAAAGGCCACATGACTGAAAATTGTTGGTAGTTAAAACATGTGGTACAAGACCTTATAGATCAAAAGAAAGTATTTGTAGAGGGGCACCAAACAAACAAAGATCATACAACATTCAAAAATCCTCCACAAATAGCAAAGGTAAGAATGTTGGTTATGTTTATGACACAATGATCCTTTGTCTTTCCGTTGCCAAGAAGGATGAGGAGTTATGCAATCAAATCAATCAAAACAATGACATTACACCTACTAGTTTGGTACAACATATGGACAAATCTGAAAACCAAATTAATGTAATCACACTCAAAGGGAAACAAGAGCACCAACTGGTTAATGCCACAACAAGGGCACAATCCAAAGTTATATTGAAAGGAACATCATTATCATCCCAATCTGTAGATCCTCCCTCCAATCAATATAATCTCATCGATCAATTACAAAAAATACCGGCGCAAATATCCATCTTGGAACTTTTAAAGATCTCCCCATCACACAAAGAGGTTCTTGAGCAAGCTCTTGTATCAACCACGGTACCTAACAATTTGGATGTATGTCAATTCCAAGCTATGGTGGGACATCTATCTACACCTCATTGCCTTTCATTTTCTGAACATGATGATGTGTCACTCACCCATCCACATAATTCTGCCCTTCACATTGAAGTCCTCATCCATAAACATCGTGTAAAGCGTGTCCTGATAGATGGAGGGGCTGGTTTAAATATTTGTACCTTAAAGCTGATTCGTGCACTAGGGTACTCAGATGAAGCCATTGATACAAGAAGAAAAATCACAATCAAAGCATATGATGAGGAAGAAAGATCCTCTAAAGGATTGATCATATTACCCATTCAAGTGGGACCTATTGTCCAAAATGTGATTTTTCAAGTCTTAGACAGGGAACCAACATACAAAATACTATTGGGATGTCCTTGGATTCATGATATGCAAGCAGTACCTTCCACTTATCACCAATGCCTAAAATTTCCTGTCAATGGATAGGAGGTAACAATCACAATAGACTATAATGACACCCAAGCTTGTCATACATTGAAAACATCTCAGGATACATTAATACCTAACAATCAAGAAGTTAGCACATCAGATTCATCTAATGGCGAGAAACAACAAAGCTTCATATCAAAGTGGCTTCCAAAACAACAAAAATCACAAAAGATCAAGGTGGCACAATCTAACCCTTCAAATATTGAAGAACAATTGGCTTCACTCTCACATCAATTCACCAACAAAGTACATATAAGTGACAAAGGAATAAATGAATATGGTGTCGGACACTCTTTCCATCTATCACAGATGTTACCCTCCTTACAAACGTATGGACAGCCATCTACAACCACCCAAAAATCAGCACAATCTACAATGGCATTAGATGGCAGATTTGTAAAAGCTGGAAACTTAGATGAAGAATTAGAAGATAAGGCTATACTAAATTGGCTTTATAGGGATGAAGAAGCTTCCACTTCCATGAGTAATATCATAGAGACAAATCAATATGGAAAGGGAAAAACTATTCTGGAGAAGATGGGATATTCAGGACAGGGACCTCTTGGGTTAAGGAAACAAGGCATAACAGAACCAATCCAGCCACTCACACTCCAACATCAGGATAAATCTGGAATAGGATATACAGCAGGACAAGGACTTCTTGAACGAGGGGAACAAAGTGTAACAGAACCAATCCAAGTTCTCACAATTCAGCATAATAACACAAATGGGCTAGGATACACAGAAGAAGCAAGAGCAGAACTCACCAATAGAACTATGGAGCATATCCTTCAAATGAGAGATAACTCTGAAACAGATTCAAATGAATATGAGTGGGACAACTTATCAGATGTTTCCTATGAAGATATTCAGATTGATGTTATCAAAAATTATACCCCCAAATGTGAGGAGGGTCAAAGCTCGAGTTTTAATCCTATTGTCTTTGAAACAAAAAATTTTGATGACTCAAGTGAAGACGAATAGACATCGAGTGAGATAAATGATGTAGAAGAAAATACCTTCATAGGCCTCAACATAACCACTAACAACTTTGATGACATTTTCGTTTGAGCTTTCACAACCGCTGACCTCAACCCATCTAATGATTCATTGCCTTTACTACATCCCGAGCTTATCGAGTGGGAACCCAAACACACAATCAATCTCCCTATTTTTGACAATGACTCCACTATTATTAACTACCTTTGCTATGTAGAATCCAATACTTGTTCTACCAATTCTTCCTTTAATGATGCTTTTAGGTAGGAGGGTGCCAAGCCTTTCAGTTGCAAAAGTATGGAAATAAATAATGGATCTAATGGTGAAAACCATTCTATGGCAGTATTTGATCCCAAAATAGTAAAACAAAGAATGCATCCAATGGTGAAAACCTCATTGAGGCGCCAAAGGATGGAAGGCTTGACATCCTCCCACAACATTACCATGAAAGATCATCAGTGTTGGTAGAACCCACACAGTCTATTGATATTGGCACAACAGAGAAAGTAAGAATACTACACCTGGCAGCATCTATGACAGATACAGAAAATCCATATTTTATCAAATTCTTTGAAGAACGATGCATCAATTTTGCTTGGTCATACTCTGACATGCCAGGCTTAGACACAGATCTTATTATGCATCACTTATCTTTACCAGCTGGTACTAAACCAATAAAACAAAAACTGAGAAAGATGCATCCACATGTTGCATTATTGGTAAAAAATGATTTAAAGAAACTATTAGATGCTAGATTTATCAGATCTATTGATTATGCTGAATGGATATCCAACATTGTACCTATTTCAAAACCAGATCACACCATCAGAATATGTATAGATTTCCAATAGAGCATGTCCAAAGGATGATTTTCCTTTGCCAAACATAGACATGATTGTAGATTTAATAGCTGGCCATCAAATGCTATCACTCATGGATGGATTTTCAGGATACAATCAAATCAAAATAGCTCCTGAAGACCAAGAAAAGACAACATTTACATGTCCATGGGGCACCTTTTGCTGGAAAGTCATGCCTTTTGGGTTAAAGAATGTAGGAGCTACATACCAGCGAGTTATGACAACAATCTTCCATGACATGATGCACAATCTTCATGGAGGACTATGTGGACAATATCTTAGCCAAATCTCACACTAGGGAAGGACATCTAGAGATACTTGCCAAAATATTTGACAGGTTGGAGAAATTTAAAGTTAGATTAAATCCTAAGAAATGTGCCTTTGGAGTAACATCAGCAAAACTCCTTGGATACATACTTTCTACAAAAGGAATTGAAGTAGATCCAGCAAAAGTTAAAGCCATCATGGAAATGCCACCTCCTAATAATATCAGTACATTAAGATCTCTACAAGTCCTACCATACCCATCGTAAGATCTTATCTCAATTCATAGACGGTCATCCATTCAACCATCTTTTGCATAAAAATGTGTCTTTTAAATGGGATGAATAAAGGTGAGAATAATAATTCTAATCAAATTAAGCATTATTTGATGACACCACCAATCTTGGTACCACCCACTGAAGACAAGCCATTGTTGCTATATATCGCAACAACATATATTTCTTTAGGAGCCTTGCTAGCACAAGAGGATAGGGAAGGAAAGGAACAGGCTATATACTATATCAGTAGGACACTCAATGGACATGAAGTAAACTACACCTTCATTGAAAAATCATGCTTAGCAGTAGTATTTGCAACACAAAAATTGTGACACTATATGCTCACTCACACTGTCAAGCTCATTGCAAAAATCGATCCCCTCAAGTATTTACTGAGCAAAGCAGCTTTAACAGGAAGGTTGGAAAAGTGGGTCATGCTCCTCAGTGAGTTTGACATTCAGTATGTTGAAAGGTGAGCTATCAAAGGACAAGTCATTTCCGACCAACTACCAGAAGCTCCATTGTCAGATAGTCATCCTATGACCATGGAATTTCCCGATGCAGACATCCTCAACGTTACAACACAACCATGGAAACTCTACTTCGATGGATCCTACACACAACATGGATCAGGGGCAGGAATTCTATTTGTCACACCTCTTGGGCACACAATTCCACGATCTTACAGGCTTACTTTCTGTTGTACTAACAATGTGGCAGAATATGAAGCTTTGATCCTTGGAATTAAAGTGGCTATTGACTGGAAAATCACAGAACTACAGGTGTATGGAGACTCCCAGTTAATCATCTATCAAGTCAACAATGATTACCAAACTAAGGATGACACACTGATTTTATACAAAAGACTGGTAGATGATCTAAAGAAATACTTCATAGATATCAAATTTGAGCAGATACAAAGATTAGAGAATAAAGCAACAGATGCCATGGCCACAATAGCATCTCTTCTACAAATGCATGAAACACAAGATCGTTATCGATTTATTGTGGAACAAGTGTCAAATCCTGCATATGCAAATCCCAAATCCCAAACCATAAGCCTTTATAGTGCCCAATCTTCCATTTATGGAGACATTTATACTTACCTAAAAGATAATATCTTATCGCCAAATCTTTCTCGCAACCAAAAGTGCAACTTCATACGCCAATTCGCCAAACATACCATTATTGCTGACACTCTTTACCGTCAAGGCCTAGATGGTACTTTGCATTGTTTAAAATAATAACAACTGGCTTCGCTTTACATGAGGTCCATGAAGGAATTTGTGTCACATTCAAGTGGATTATCTTTAGCCAAGAAACTCCTTCATTTGGGGTATTACTGGCCACACATGGAGCAAGAATCTTATAAGTTTGTCAAGAGATGTAAAAAATGTCAGATTCATGGAAATCTTATACATGCACCAACACAGGAGCTCCATCCATTCACAACTACATGGCCTTTCTATCAGTGGGGATTGGACTTGGTAGGGAAAATTAACCCATCTTCATCTAATGGACATAAATTCATTATCACCGCTAAATGTATTTTAAGCAAAATGGGTGGAGGCGCTTCCTTAACCACAATCATCGGAAGCGAGGTCATCTTTCATACTAATTATCTCATTTTGTAGATATGGATACCCCAGTCAATCATCACAGATAATGGCAGCCTTTCAAAAACCAAGACGCCCAAGAGTTGTGTGAAAGTTCCACATCCAACGCTAACTCCTTATTACCCCTGTTGCAATGGACATGAAAAGCTTCAAACAACAACCTAAAAGATTCTCAAGAAGACTGGAACAGGTAGGGCGGATTGGCACGCTCAACTTGAACCTCCTACTCTGGGCTTGCCAGACTGTAAGATCGTATCACCAACATGAGCTACACCATATGCTCTTTGGCTCTGTGACTAGAGGAATATTACCTATCGAGGTAGAAATTCCATCTCTTCTGCTTCACTAAAGGGACTCTACTTCTGTGATGAGGATTACAGGATCTCTAGACTTCAAGAATTAGAGCTACTTGATGGATCGCCGGACAAATAAGTCATTAACTCAATGTTCTATCAACAAAGAATCTCTTTAGGAACTATAATCATAGGGTTAAGCCTCCCAGAGTCTTCCGTGACGTAGACTTCATCCTACAGAAACCTCCTAGAAATCAAGCAGACAGAGAAAAGAAGGGAAAGTTTGAACCTAACTGGATAGGGCCTTATGTCATTATATCAGTCTATGGATCAGGAGCATACCGACTGTCTACACCAGAAGGAGATATGTTGGAGGAGCCCATGAACAACATCCATCTTAGGTGATTCTATACTTGAGGATACCTAATGCATGGTTGGTAAGGTTGTCTTGATGAAAACCTGGCAAACAGGTGTCATGATGACAGAAAAAGATAAAAACAAAATAAACAAAATAAAAATAAAAATACACAAAAAAGAGGACACAATAAAAACAAGTGATGAAAACCTGGAAAACAGGCACTACTTGTGATTTTCACTAGCTCTTCTATCTATTGGGTACAGTTTTGTTACGATTGTTTCCTTTCATATCATTTCCATCTATCATTTGAGATAATTATTATCACTATCCATATCATAGCAAGGATATCATGTCTTACCCTAGCTTGGGGGCAACGTCCTAGGGTTACTTGGTACAATGGACTTTCAGCTTAAATGGGGAGACAATCAAACATGACAACAAGTGGTGATACTGAAAGCAACCAAAACACTTAAAATTTGTCAAAATTCAAAGTTATCGGAAAATTTGTCAAAATCCAAAAACATTAGACAATCCACGAAAATCAAAACAAAAACATTCAAAAATCGCAAAACACAAAAATAGAGTCTATATCAGTCGAACTACATGGTCTCTGCGTGTATAACGTAGGCAAGACTAATCTTTGGTCAGTCCCCGAGGCCCCTAGGATAGGTCTTTAGGTTACGTTCTTTGGTCAAACGTCTGAGAATATCATGCAAACATTAGCACACATATTTCAACATCAATGATCTAATCTGAATAATGATTTGAAAATACATTAAGTAGAATTTGAATTGTTGTACTTTTTATTTTATCATTTGCTTATCATTTCTTTGGAGCTACTCGATGATGTATTAAACTAGAGAAGCAAGGAAGGAGAATGATACCTTTTCTTTGTTTGCTATTTTTGAGTTAGTCATTATTATTTTGTGAATTTTTGCGAGAAGTGCTCTACCAAGTATCATGGATGACATTCCAATTCACTTAAGATAATGATTAATTTTTGTCTGTTTACACAAGAAATGCTCAAGTCATCTTGGTTTAATTATACCTTGATGCTTGTGTTCGCTTGCAATATCAAATATCATCAAAGAAATACTCAGGTCGTCATTGGTCTATCTCATATCATTGATGCTTGTATTCGCTTTCAACATTTTAAAAGCTCAGTGATGATACAAAGCAAAATAAAAAGATTGTTGAAATGACACTTAGGTTTGCATTGATAAAATACGTCTACATGGTCAAAATAGATTGCATTCCTAATAATACATCTGCAGAGTATTGGTTACACAAGTTACAAAGATTCATTTGCAAATAATGTTATCTTTTCTTATTAAAGATTGAGTATACTTGACACATACAATTTTCATAATGGCATGCATATAAAATCATTTCTTCATCTCATCATATATTTCACAATAAACATCTCATTTTGTGATATCATATACACATTATATTTCATCATTCATCATATTTACATCTCATCACATTGTTATTATCATATAGTTGCAAAATCATCACTCATTGCATACATATAGAAGGCATTTTATAATCTCATAATATATTTCACATATACATTACATTTCATTACTACATCTCATCATACATTATAAATTCTTATCATATTTCACATTCACATACATTGCATACATCCATTAAAGTTTCATAAACATTATATATTAAACTTCCTTCATTCACTAAATTGTATATTTTTCATCCCAAATAAAACAAACATACATCTCATTTCATATTATATTATTTTATTTTATCATATGCATCCAAATAGCATTTCATTAGATCATACATACATCATTCATTTACATCTCATTTTACATATCATACATGGCATTTCATTAGATCATACATACATCATTCATTTACATCTCATTTTTATCATACATTGCATTTCATTAGATCATACATACATCATTCATTTACATCTCATTTTTATCATACATTGCATTTCATTAGATCATACATACATCATTCATTTACATCTCATTTTACATATCATACATGGCATTTCATTAGATCATACATACATCATTCATTTACATCTCATTTTTATCATACATTACATTTCATTAGATCATACATACATCATTCATTTACATCTCATTTTACATATCATACATTGCATTTCATTAGAAAATACATATATCATCAATATCATATCACATCATCATCAATGCATCTATCCCATCTAGTATAATAAATCATCATAAAACATAAAAATTAAAATGCATCCATCACATAAATCATGTAGAACACATCATAGATCAATCAAACTGCTGCACATCATATATATCTAATCAAGTGTCAAGTATACAATGAAGTTTGAAAAGGATGAAGATGACATCATATCAAAAAATGGTTGTATATATCTCTCGAAGGGTGTACACAT
>VDFB02322728.1:33092-59543 GCA_007258455.2 Sequoia sempervirens | reverse complement strand
TTTCGTTCTGGCTCGATCGGAGGCTTTTTGCAGAATTGCTATTTTTAGCAGTTCCTGGCAGGCAGTGTGGGACCCCTGCTATTTTTAGCAGTATGGCTTTGGCGGCATCCGGAATCACTTCAGAGTTCGTCAGCATCAGACGGATCAGTAATCGGATGATTTACGAGGAAGATCGATTAATATTAATTATTTAATGTTTATAATATAAAGTTATAATTTAAAATTATAACTTAAGTGATTGCCTTGAGGGGTGCGCCATCATTAAAGGGGGCCAGTTTGACATTTGATATTATATTAAAATATTCAACTGAGAACTATGGAGAAATTAAAAGAATTAAAATTGAATATTTTAATGAAACCCTATTCTTAAGGAAATCGCACTTTTCAGCCTTAAGAGGGTTTTGCCTTGGTTTTTGTGCCATTATGAGATTATTGAATTTTGAGAACTGATCAAATTGATCTGAGCACAGACTTTAGGGTTTGAACTCGACTTCCTTGGGGAACGAGCCATCTCCAGCGGAAAGCAATTCAGAGAGTGAAATATCACTTGATCTATTGCCAGCAGAGGTTTTCTTATTCAGAGGAAATCATTGAGCATCAGAGATTTAATATATTCAGAGCTTTTGTCAGAGTTTAGCATTCAGGATATCCTTCATTCATCAAGGCGCCAACATTCATCACATTCAGAGACTGGGAGATTGTATTCTGAGAAAGGGCCGTACAATTTCATAGCTGCTGCAGCCGTACTTCTGACAGGCCGTACTATTGCTTGAGCCGTACTTCTTCCATAAATAAGAAACGCCATTCTTATCTTGCAAAGCCATTTCCTGTGTGGGCGCTGGGATTGCTGGAGGCATCTGGCATCATTAAACTGGAGGAAGACTCAACATTTATTGCAAGCCGTACAAATCTGTACCATCTTCAGTTGCTGTTTTACCAGGTTTTTACCAATAAAAATCATTATTTTATTGTTGCATGTTAGCAGATCATTTTTGTATTGAGATCATTTGAATAATAAAGCAAACGCCTTCAATCTCTATTGTATTTTCCATATACATTGAAGATCTAGCATTTATTAAGAATTTATTACTATTTTCTGGAAAAGCCGTACCTTCATTAATTGCATTGAAAATCCAAAATTTGCAAAAAAATCACAAAAACCCAAAAACGTCAGAAAAACTCAAAAACACAGTCAGATTCAGTGTCAGGGGGAAACTAGGGTTTCTACAAAGGCATGAGTTGCGATCAGAAATTAATCCAATGGTTCTCAAAGAAGTTAATAATCTTAGAAGCATCATTTGTCTTTGTGTATTGTAAAAGATTGCTCTGTTTGAAAATCAACAAACAACCACAAAGATTGAATCATGTTGGCATTTTGTAGTGTAGAAACTGATAGATCCTATTCTCGACCATGAATGTTTTCTTTAGTCTATCCTCCTTTGTGATATCAATCTAGTTGTAGCCTAAATATCTATCTAGAAAAGAATAGATCTTCCTTTTGAGCTAAGGATTGCCACCTTAACCTAAGTCAATAAGATGAACGCTTTTATTTTTCATTTAAAATAGGTAATAGATTGAAATTTCTAGCAAGTAATAGTAGCATAGTGCATAATTGTGTCAATTAGCACTTGTGTGCCCTTTTGTCATACAATTAGTGTACCATACCTATCTTATATCTTTCTTTGAATTTTCCTTAATTTTTTGGAACATCCACATCATGTTTGTGTAGTTCTTCTATTTAGGTTGGTTCATCTTGTCCTTCATCCTCCACTGTGTCATTCTTTCTTGATCTTTGACACTTGGATTTTCTTCACTTCTATATTTGTTGCTTGGTGGTACCACTTTCATAATGTCTCCTCATCCTTGTAGAAAGTTTCTCAATAAATTCATTTTTTGGCTTGTCCAAATATTTTAGCTATTCTATGATGTCAATTTTATTCTTGAACAAACTCATTCTTTCCTTGCCTTGAGATATACATATCTATGACAATCTCATTATCATTATACAATAGTTTAAACTCATTCTGGAATTCCTTCTTCAGTTTCTCTTATGTGTTAATTTAGGTACTCTATTCGAGTAGTTTGTATACCAGTCAATGGACATGGGATTTATGGTTTTTGGAGAAGATAGGAGATAATAACTTTCTTGTCCCTAGTTGTCAGTTTCCAAATAGTCTAACAAGGCCTTCTTTGAACCCTTTGTGAATTTTGTGTGGTTTTTTCTTATTTGAGTGAAGTGGGTAAACCATCCTTCTTTTAGTTGCATCATGCTCCCTTGTGCAAAAACTTGCATCGTGATGATTCAAGTACCCTTGCATAGCTCACCATTGATAATTCCTTGCCTAGAAGATGCCACTCCATCGATAAACTAGTTTCTCTTGCTCCCATGTTGTAGTCACCTCTCAAGCATTGTCTGACGTGTATGAGCCCCCTCTCTAGAATTGTTTTCACTTAGGACAACACTGAACACAATTTTTTGTTGTTGTTGTTATAGGTCACGTTTGCTCGTTCTCATTCATAATCCTTTTTCAAAATCTTGAGTGTAAAGTTTCTATAAATTTTAGGTAATGGTCCTTTAGAGTTTTGGTCTCTCACCATGAATCCTTGTTCAAAATGTCAAAACGATTTTGGAAGAAAATTGTGATACTATAAAGTGTTGAAAATTGTGGTCAATCAAAGGAACAACTTGTCCTTGGGTTATAAGTAGAGATTTGGGTATGTTCAACATGGCTTAGTGATATGTTGAGAAGTTCTAGGAGTTTTTAAGTGATGGAAGATATTAGTCAGATATTTTTCTTTCTTGTTGGGGTAATAGCAGCATGCAATATTTATGTGGATACATGGAAAAAGTCTTCAACAACTTGTGTGCTCATCATGGTCTTTCAGAAGATAAAGTGTTCCACACTTGGTGATTCCCTGGAAGAAGTTTTCAGTTCACTTGATATCATGGACATGACATTTTGGACACCTACTATGGGGTCAAGGGGCAGGAGCCCATTGTGGCTTCCTAGTGGAATTGTAGGGCAGGCTCAAGGGATAGCATCCTTGAGGAGAAGGGCAGTGCCCACGAATTTGGTTTTAAAATGGAAGAGAGAACATCATAAATATGACGTTTTTGCTAAAGCTGGGCTTAAAACTTAATCGCAGCCGTTGATCCAAAATCATTCTAGTGGTAGGTGCTTTCTCATATATATGGTACTCCAAAGTTGTAGGTGAACAAACGTTGAACACTTGATCTTACTAAAAACTGAGGGCCTTGTTTTAATGTATCCTTAATAGATTTAGTCAATGAAGGATAAATCTCCATCCATCCATTCCATTGAAATGTAAAGCTCTAAGTATTTAAAATTTTGCCGATTTTGAACGGCCTCATAATCTAATGGCCAATGCTCCTTAAGGTTTGACTTTCCAAAATGTCGGTAATGAGACTTTTTGATCAAAACCTAATTCAATAGATGGTGCTTTCCAATTTTCTAGAAACTCAAAAGATATAAACAACATTGTTGGTCGTTATGTCAAAATTTATGAATTATTTTAATTAGTTCTTGATCTGAAAGCTTTTATAACCGTAAGCTCATTTACTCTTTGCAAATCCTAAAGCTATTTGAGCTGTTAGATCTGCTCACGATCAATGGACAATGCTCCTTTAAGTTTTGACATCCTAATGTGTCGGAAATGGGTAACATTCAGTTTCCAATTAATTGTTCAATCATTGGCTAATGCTTGCCCTTGCTCTAGTCTTTCCTTTTCACCTTACAAATGCTCTCTTGTCGTTAGATCAAAGCTAAATCCTATGGCCACTGATGAACCTTATTTTGAAGGATCTTCTAATGGGCTTAACACTAAATTCCCACCATTTACCTAAGATGTAGATTAACAGTACTTGGTCTTCAAAACTCTACTAGCAATTCTGGTCAAGTTTGACCCTGCTAAAGATTTTCCATCCTTGGATTGCAAGGTCAATTGATAACCATCGTTCTTTTTCAGCCCCTTAACTATTTCAAGAATGGTTTCCAAACGTTTATAGAAATTAGATTGAATGATTCAAAATATCCTGAATATTAAAGCTTAATTTGCATGAGCTTAAGTTCTGTAAAAGACTATTAAAGTTACTTGTAAAAGCAACTCACGGTGCTTTATAAAATAAGAAAAGCTCTTTCTCTCTGTCATATATATACATCAAGAGGATATAGCAACTCACTGTGCTATATATGCCAAGAGTAAGTCCATGTCTGTTATAAACATCACCAAACTATTAGTTTCTAGTTTGTTGCAACAAACATCTGTTTCAATGGTTTCATGCTTTCCATCTGTTTCTATGTTGAGGCCGTAAGCCCAACAAACACTAAATATTTTAAGTCAACTGTTATGAAATGTTTCTTATATATGTACTTTTGAAAGACAAATAATATAATACTACAATTTGGAGATAGAACGTGTTGTCCTTATGCTGTTAAAGATTTGAAGCAATTTTATTAAGTCAAATTAGCAGAGGATCATTCACCAGAACGTGTAGGTGGATGATTAGCTGTCCTTTTATTTTTCTTTGTATGGATTGATTTTGTTTATATAATATGTGTGCTTAATATTTCGATTTGTAAATTTATTAAGTTTTCAAATCTTAGAGTTGTGTTAACCTTATCGCGATTACAAGACAACAATTATTCTCATGCTTTTGATTGCTTTAAGCAATAGTTATTATATCAATTGGTAAATTGTTCTTGTCGCTATGTTATTTCTGTAGCATCCTTTGTTGCTTTAGCTGTGTCATAACTATTGTTTCCTATAACCTGTATGTTTACTCGTTTATCCTACTTGAATGATTTATAGAGTAAACAAAAGTAGTAAACTTACAGAACATAAATGAATACCAATCATGTTTCGGAAGATAAATCTTTATTCTCATTCATTTACAGATATGCAATAAGTACATCAAAAGCATAACAACGGTCCCTGCTATGAACAACAAGTACGTATAAATAGTAGGCCGATGTTGGTTAAGACTACCAACTCTCGATAACTACCAATCGACTACAACAACCGTCGGAGACTTAACACGTAAAACTAGAACATAATCATTTATTTATTTATTTACTATCTAGTTGACTAAAACATTTCCAATTAACTTTCGGCAACTATATCAGCACCCCCCCCGGCCACCCCACCAAAAAAAAAAAGAAAGTCGTCTTCTAGACGACACAGTAACAAAATGGGGGACTATATGTACAACAGAAAGTAATCACTGAGAGGAAGGAGGTTGAGAGGATGTGTAATGACTGGCTCCGTTCTGAGTTTTGACTTGTGACTTTTGGCTCAATGTTTTTCAGTTTGGTTTATGTACCATACTAACAAATCCAGCTCATAACATTGCATGTAAAATAATCAACTACAAAATGAAATGCATGTATGAATCTGATAATCAAAGTCTGAACTTCTTTACTATATTTGACTGAGATTTACAAGTTATGAGCAGCAAATACATTTCAGACTTATTGCATATTCATACTGTGCTCTGTATAGGGCTGTCATGAAGTGGTTTACACTCAGAAAAATAAACAGCAGCTAGTCTCTTCTCCAATTTCAGAATGACAGCATATAAAATCTGATATCCTAAACCTAAGATTCCAAAGCTTACACGGGTCTGAAACTATATTGCATATTCAGGAAGGCAGTTTCAGACTTAATACCATGACGCCCAGCACAAGACTCAGGACTATATTGAGCAGATTTGACTCACAGGAAAGCATACAGATTTAGAGGAAGGCAACTAGCAGATTTAATACTCAAAATTACTAACAGACTTGATATTGACTTTCAGACACTTCAATGAGCAGATTACATTCATTATAAGCACTAATACGACCTAGTAACAGCAGTTACAATACTTTTCTTGAACTCAGACTTAGCAGTGACACAATCAACCCCTTATTTTGCAGGAAGAACTGAGTAACAGCAATGAGTAAGAATTACAAACAGCCCAGACCTGGAATATGAGTCGCCTAGAAAGTACACGAGTTCGTGGAGGTCTCAAATGTGCTCAGAACTGTTTCTCTTAATCACGCCTTCTCACAGAATGCTCTACTTGGATTTTATCAGGCATAAACAACTCCTTAGCAAGGTCGGAGCAGATTACAACTTACTTTCACCTTACTATGCAATGTAACAGCATATCAAACTGAAATCTTTATGTTTCTCAAACCTGGAACCAACGTAGACCTGGGAATAAGCAACAGCAAGTCTGAAAATGGTTGGGACTTGGGAATGCAGTCACCAAACAATGAAATGCAAACTCCAACGAATAGGGTTATAAGCAGCAATAACCCCTCTGATTCTCACTCCAAAACCAAGATATCACTGCAAGATTGAAGATAGGATAATGCTACACACAGCTTCAAGACAATAAGGAATCCCTAACACTGCAGCACGTCACTGTAGCGTGACACTGTAGCAGCTTTAAGAAAAATCATAAATCAACACAAAATCTTCATATTCAGATCCTGACTGTAAGTGCTTCAGAGATCATGAAATTTCATCAACAAAATATATTTTATCATCACCAAAATCAATGCTTTATCATCACAAGCCAAAATCTTACAATCCCTCTTCGAAATATGACCAAAATCTTCAATCCGTAAGTCTGAACCTGCAACTTAAAGCACAAATGAAGCTCCTGCATGAAGCTTCCAAAATCCTCTCTTGATGTGGTTTTTCACACACGAAGAAAGGTGATCTTGTAGAAGTTTTCGTCTCAACAAGTCGAAATCTAACCCTAGAGCCAAGCTCCAAAGCCAATGCACCAAAATATCCAAACATCCCTGCTGAAAGAGAGCTCCTCAATCTCTTTTATAACTCTCTCAAGAGAGTTCATTCATTCACCTTGCCAATGTGGGATAAACAAAATCACTTTATTTTGTTTCCTTTAATCTTAAGTCCCCAAACATTTTATATTGCCAATGAGTTATTAAATAAAGGGACTTTAAATATTTTCCACTTAACTATAGTCCCGCATAAATAAAGTTAAATATTTATATTTAACTTAACTTTATTAATGCATAAATAAATAATATCAATGATAATATAATTCTTCCATCGATATTAGACAATTACCATTGATACACCAACATCACTGAAGGTTCTGACCATGCCCAAATGACTTACTATAAATAATAAGTATGCCCAAAACTGCCTCCAAAGTCCTCGGAATGATCTGCAATTGAAATTGCCTAGGCCAAAAATCATCAAGATCCCTTAAAAGTCCTGGATAGCCTACGGGACCATGGAGAAATAGGCTAACAACAACATCATACAATGCGTGCTAGAAAAGGGACATTACAGGATGCCCTTGGATGCACGGAGGATGCGGATGTAGTTGTTGCCGAATGTTGTTGGCTAAGACGTTGTAACCTCTGGTTCGCCACCAATTCTCGCTCTCTGATTGTTTTGACCATATGTACCACCTCTAAAAGTTTGGTCTTCGTCTTCTCCAACTCCTAAGTCTTTCCCTGTAACTCTCCGTCCGTCTCAACCAACTAAGCATCCCACTCGGCCAATAGTTTGTCTCTCTCTACCACCACTTGCTCGAGAGTTGTGAGTCAAGTGCGCTCTGCTACTGTCACCTGAGCCAACTGCTCTTGGGACTTGCGGATATGGTCAGCTAACTCTACTCTAATACTCTCGGCTTGTGCGAGTGCTCTATCTCTTGCTTGCATAGCCTCCTCAATGGAAGCCATTTGTTGTCGCCATCTGAGGGAAGATGTCTCTATAACTCCTCTCCATGCCATGAAGTGCTGAGAGCACTCGGCCATGTCTCCCTACTACTGTGGGTCTAGTTCACTGCCAAGCAGTCAACATCTCAACCATCTCTACTCTCATCCACCCTTGTGAGATAAAGCATCTAAATTTTTTTGCTTTGCATCCATCCTGCATGAAGGCCAAGATCCTCTTCGCCTCTGTGCAACCAAGGGATCATGTCCAATATCTAGCTGCTGAGAGATCTCCCCTACCTCGTACATTACTCTCGTCATGGACTAAAACACTCAAAGATACCTTTGTGGTGTATTGAGGGTGTCGTATGCGCTCGCTTGACCAATCTCGATGAATACCCCTTCAAACTCATCCTCAGTAGACTCCTCGCCTAACTCTGTCGGATGTGGTCATGAGTTTGTCTTTGGTACTATTGCCATGGTAGTGTCTGTGGCTAGCAGATTGGTTGTGAGAGCTATGTAGAGGTTGCTGTGAGGGTTCTGTAGGCTAGGTGTCAACCACCATGTTGGTTGACTCTCGCTCATGTGGTGGCTCTATGCTCTCAGCCACTACTCCCGGTGACTTTGGTGGAGGGGTGTTTGCTAGTGCTCCCATCTCCCCCAGCTAGTTGTCGATGCCCGCATCCTCTTCTACCATCATCGGTTGCAGGTGGCCTTGCTGATGGTGCTACTGGTATTGATGGTATTGGTGGTGCTGGTAGTGGTGTTGTTGCTAGTGGTGTAAGAGGTGGAGTTGTCACTGGTACGACTGTGGTGGTAATTGGTATGGTTGTAGTGGTAGGCACTGGCTACATGGGGATGGCTACGTATACTGTAATGGTTGGTTGTATGGGGATAGCCTCCTTAATGTCCTTCGTTGAGCTTGCCTCCCTTGCAAGTGAAACTTCCTCCATACTCATTTCTGAGGAGGAAGACAACTTTATAGCCTTGTGATTGTCTCCATTGGGCGAAGGAGGTGAAGTGTCTGTGTTTTCTTTTCGTCGTTGTTGGTGTTGGATGAGGTGTCTCTTTCCCTACCGTTTCAACACCCAAGTTGGCCCAATAGAACATGATTGACCATGATGCGTCCAATTGACCAATGAGCTAGAATCTTCCCCAATTGTTAGAAGGTACCTATGTATAAATGGCATCTAGTAGAAGCCCGGTGTGCTGAGTCATGTAGAAGGCCTTGTGCTTCAAGCATAGGAATTCTCATATCCTCTCTGAAAGTATGCTTGCCTAGTTATACACTCTCCCCATGCTCAGCCCGGTCATGAGAGTAATCATCCACACTACAATATCAGATGCTTTGCTAGCCCCTGTGAGTTTGCATTTGATTAAGTCCAAGATGCTCTTCCACTCGAGGGTGGCGAGAAATTTTTTCCTCAGATCTTTGTTTCCTGTTCTCTAGATACTCACCTTCTCCTGTTGAGTGAGATCTGATTGACATATTCTCACCAAAAGTCTCTCCTTTTGCTATTGGGACATCTTCCTTGTAGGTTTGGTTGTTGATGTTCCCCTCGAAGGCATCCTGAATACCTTAGTGAATTCAGCAGGCGCGAAAGATATAGTCACGTGGCGCCCTTTATAGTCAATCATTGACCTGTGAACATGTCTGTCATACTGCACTATTGTTTGGTGCAGGCATGGCTCAAACTCTTGAGAGTAGAAGAAGGGTAATTGGGCAGCTTTATCCACTTGTGCGCGTTGGAGTGCCATTTCCAGAATGTGGTTGTCTTGTGTCTGTAGCCACCATGAGCGACATTCAATGCCGCTGAGACTCTCCCAATTGATATTATCTACTGTAAGAGTGCCATCGTCCTTTCCTTTCACCATTTTCCCTAATGCAATGTGGGGTCTGAATGGTGTTGGCCGTTTCCCTTTATGGTTGCTTGTAGCCATGTCTATCTCGCAACAATAAACTTTTGTCACTCTCAAACACGGGTTAAACAAACACTTCCTTCTCAAAAAACAGTTTCCCCAATTGTCAATCTGTATTATATAATTGTGAATTTTTGTTTTGATGACTGGAGTTGAATGTATAGTGTATGGATGTCGTACTATGCACTCTCTTTTCCTTGGTTGCAGTATGTGTATGGGGTCAAGGAATTTTCCTTGTGGCTGCCGTATGGTGTCCAATAGATGTTGTAACCCTTGCACACTTGTCCCTACGGTGTACCTCCTTGCTAATCGTACGACAATTTTATGTACTCTATAACTCTTCGCTGCTGATCGTACAGGTTACCCCTTTGCTGTTGATCATACAATCAACTTCCATATGTTGTAGTTCCTTATTTCTTGTCGCCATACGTTGTGGTTTTCCCTTTGCTGCCATACTCATACGAAATAGGAGGTGGTTGTGGGTTGTATGCTATTCCTTCGTACCTTCTTTGTTGGTTGTACGAAATGTCTACTTCGTAACGATTGCTCTATTGCTTGTTGTACAGTTGTTGTTCCCTATTGTTGCTGTACCCTTTCTTGCTGATGTATGGTTTGTAGTCGTACATGTCATACTTTAAACACCAATCTTTGTTGCACGTAGTTTCTCTGCACTCTGATCTTTCTCCTAGGTCGTATGCTAGAAATATTTTTGCCACCGTGAAGTTGTCTCTCTGGCCTTTGCTGTACGGAATTGACTATTACCTTTCATACTTTATATTTTGGCAATGTCCATTTTAATTTTTTGCTTTTTTGTAATTGCCAGTTTTATATACCCACTTTTTAATTCTTTAATATTTTTTAGGCTTTATTTTAATATTTTCAATTTTGTCTTTTAAATTTTTTCCTCTTTTCACTTTTCAACTCCATCAGTTTATTTTTTTGCTGTTTATTCTTTTTCTTTGCTTTATCATCAATTTTTTTTTTGGCTTTTCCTTTCATCACTTCTCCTTACCTTCACCTTCGATGCATACTGCCATTTACAGGAAAAAGGTCTTTTTTAGCATTCTTCTTCGCAACATGTTTTGAGGTATTTCAGATAAAAAATCTTATCTACTAGGGGAGTGCGTCCCGTACCTTTATAGCTTTTGTCGATGTACCATCCGCCATACTAATGGTACCATGTAGTGTTTTCTCCTTCCATTGTCAGCAGACCTGTTGGATTTGGTATGACCAGCCATAGTCCGCTCGAAGTCACCAGTGTAGGGGGGCTTCAGATTATGTTCGTTGGTGTACTTGATTACCTCTTCGTTGCATCCGTTTGGTTATGCGATGAGCATGTCTTCTACCATTATTAAGGCTTTCAGGCATGGTCCTTCCTTTTTTGGATATTCGTCCCAGTCATTCTTGTCCCAGTCATGTTCTTCCCACTCGCCTTCATTTTGGATTGCTCTTTCCTTTTGTTCCTTTTCAGCTTTTTTCGTCAAGTTCATAGGACACATACCCTCTTCTATCTCCTTTGTAGGGTGCATGAAACTTCCAGTGGCCCTATACTCTTTTCCATAGTGCAGGTGTTCCAAACAAGGCATTGGTTAAATGTTTATGTACTCGAAATACTGCAATTCCTTCCACTTTTTTCTTGACAAGTCTTCCACTATTTTTTGACCTCCTAGTGATGTCCAATCTTCGTCTTCTACAAATTGATTTCCAGTTATTTCCCAATCCTATTCTTCCTTGGTTTGATTTCCACTTATTGCCCAATCTTCTTTTGTTGCATGACCTAGCATGTTTATTCCGATTGTTTCTTCCTTTCTCTCCTGGCAAGGTTTCAACTTCAATCCGTTGATGGAGTCTTGTAACAGAGTTCTGTCTAAGTTCTTGATTTTGATCGCTCTATTCTCACCAACTTCTCTGATTTTAAAGTGTCCAAGCCACCTTACCTTGAATTTACCTGGCTTAATTTCATTGTAGTCATTATATTTCAAAACTAATTGGCTAGATTGGAATTTCATTCAGTGAAGGTGCTTGTTGTGCTAGTACTTCCTTCTCTTCTGCATTGCCTCCATCACCCATTCTGCCAATATTCTTCATTTGTTGAGTTTGTTAAATTGGAATAACCGCTCCTTTAGACTCTTCGTGTCACCAAGTTTGTTCTCCATAGCTATTCTCAAGCTTGACACATATATTCAGTTGACACTATTGCCTCTTGATCGTACATTAGCTGGAATGGTGTGTGCCCAGTCATCACCTTATAGGTCATATGGTATGCCCATAGTACAATAGGTAACTTCTCTTCCCAGTTAGCTTCCTCGATGCTGTACGACTTGTGAATGACCGAGACTAGTACCATATTTGTCGACTCTGCCTATTCGTTCGCTCTGGGGTAGTATGAACTTGACAAGTTGTGGAAGATTTGGAACTCTATCATCATTAGGCGAATGACATGGTTGATGAAGTGTCCTCCCCCGTTGGTTGTAATTTGTATAGGGATGTCGTACCTTGTGACTATCTGTTTGTAGATAAATCTTGCTGTACTAACTGTTGCGTTGTTTGGCATTGCTTGAGCCTCCACCTATTTCATCAAGTACTTGGTAGCAACGACTATGTAACTGCATTGATGCAATTGGCTGACTTTCAATGAACCAATGAAGTCCAGTCCCCACCATTCGAAAAGTTCCTATGGTTGAGATGGAAAAAGTGGCATGTAGTCCCTTTTGAGAGGTTTTCCGACTCTCTGACGTGTGTGACATCCTACCACCCGCTCTATGGCATCTGTGTGAACCATCGGCCACAACAATCCTGCCAAGAGAACTTTCCGAGTTGTGGCATCTGGTCCCATATGCTCTCTAGCTAGACCTTCATGTGCTTCCTTGAGTACCCTTGGAATTTCTTCCTGCATGGCACATCGTCTCAACACATGATCCGATCCCATCTTATATAATAGACCATTAATGAGCTGAAATGGTTTGCTCTTCAGTGTTAACTTTCGTTTGTCCTAGTGGAATTTCCTTCAGAAATGTTGATGTAGACAAGTACTCTCTGATTTGCTCATACCATGGTGGTAGTGCTGTGATCTAGAACAAGTGCGTATCAAGGAAGTCCTCGTTCACTCCCTCGGCTGGCTCACCATATCGAATTCTTGATAACTCGTTGGCAATGACATGACTCTTTCTTGGTTGTACAATTATAGTGAATGTGAATTCTTGTAACAGTAAGAGCCATCAACTTACCCTTCCTTGAATGATTGGTTTGTTTACCAAGTGCATGAGGGCTTGATGGTCAACATAGAATGTGAAGGGTCTAGCTAGCAAGTAGTGCCTAAATTTCTGTACAACATACATCCCGAGAGCTTCCCTCTCCATCATATAGTAATTCTTTTCTGCCTTTGACAACAGTCGACTTGTAAAAAATACCAGGTGGTCCAACCCTTGCACTCCTACTTGTGCCAGTGTTGCTCCAATCACGTCATTTGAGGCGTCAACATGCACATGGAACTCTTCGCTCCAAGCTAGATATGCCACGATCAATGAATTGATTAGTTGTACTCTCAACTCGTTGAAGGCTTTTTCCTGTTCTTCCATCCACACGAATGGTTGTCCCTTCCTAGTAAGTATGTCCAATGGGTAGGAAATCTGGGCAAAATTTTTGATGAATCTTCTTGAGTACCCGACATGACTTCACGCTAGTGATGTTCTGTGGAGCTTCGATTTGTACAATTACCCTTATCTTGTCGAGGTTCGTTTTGAGTCTTGCTTTGCAGACAATGTGGCCCAATAGCTTTCCTTGGGGTACCATGAATCGACACTTTTTTGGGTTCAACGCCAATCGTGCTACTTTGCATTGCTCCATACACTCTCTAAGAGCCTTTAAATGTTTCTCTTGGTCATTGTAGATTGACTAGTCATTGAGGAATGCCTTGAAATTCCCCACTAACATTTTATCAAAAATGTGTAGGATAATTCTTTGGAAGGTTGTTGGAGCATTACATAACCCAAACGACATCCGGTTCTACACATATACTCCATCGACTACAAATTTCACCTTCAACTTGTCTTCTTTGGCAATGCTTATCTAATTGTAGCTTGAGAATCTATCCATGAACGAGTACATTTCATGACTAGCCACTTCCTCAAGGATTATGTTGGTGAAAGGGATCCTTGATCATCACCGCGTTCAAACTTTTGAAATCTACGCATATTCGAATCTGCTCAGATTCTTTCTTTAGTGATATGACGATTGGTGAGACCCAGTCATTGATTTCCACTTTGAAAATGATTCCTGCTTCAAGCATTTTCTCAATTTCTTCTTGTACCTTGGCAACATAGTTTTTATTCATTTGGTAAGGTCTCTTACATACAGGATGTGCTCCTGGTACTAGGGGGATCTTGTGTATGCACAATTCTAGTGGTATCCCTTTGAAATCTTTATATGTCCAGCCGAATGCATCTTTGTACTTCGTGAATATTTTGAATGCTGCTGCCTTCACTACGAAGTCCCAATCATCCTCGAACAATATTGTCTTTGGTTTGTCTTCATCCCCCAAGTTCACCTTTTTCATCCTTGCCTCCTTGTACTTGATCATTTTGTCCCATTCGAACTTGTGGGCTGGTGTGTCATCCAAATTTGGTACTCCCTCATATTTTCCATACTCGACAGGAAATGTCTGACCAGTCGAGGCATTGTCTTCTTCTTCCTCGATCTCCCCGATCTGTAGCATGTTGCACTCTGGGTGGAACACTTCGCAGTCTTCTATCTGCTAATGGAATAGGCCGTTGAGAGAACTCATCTCGTCCTTATAGCAACTCTCGAGGTCAAGTACCCCTTTGTCATTAGGTTCCATAAACTTCCTTTGTCTGCCTTTGATTCTCCTTTGTCGAATTCTGACTCGGAGGACACCAATTCTTCGCTCATAGCTTGATTCTTCGGGTCAATGGCGTACTTTCTCCCATCACTCTCGATGGAGAGTGTCTTCCATTTCCGGTTGTGATCTGCCTTGGCTGCGATCAACCATCCTCTCCCAAGTAGTGCATTGCATGCCTTCTTTTGTAGTGGGATGATGACAAAGTTTAGTATAAATTGTCTGTGTTGGTTGTTACCTTTTGTGCCATCAGTGCACCCAATGGTTTGACACCATGTTGATCGACACTTACCAAGTGAAATGTTGGTGGCCAGAGAGTTGGTTTCCCGAGACACTTCTAGGTCTCCTTTGGTAGTACATTGACTCTCGAACCTCCATCAATGATAGTGTTTGTGAGTGTCTTTCCCATGATTTCCATCTATATGATTGTTGGCTTCCTCTCAATGTTCATCTTAAAATTGGATCGGGGTCTTGTTTATCTTCGGGTAGTGGTGCTGCTCCATCCTTGCTTGGGTTTCTCGGTCAAACTTGATTGTCACTGACTATGTTCGTGATTGCCACTCTCAGTTGTGGCATTGTCTGTAGAAGATTTGTTACCTTGATTGGTATGGTTGTCTGCAACATCTGCTATATGATGTTCTTCTCCGACTCCAACTATAATGACGTACTAGTTGCTTCATTGGAGGTTTTGCTTTCCTTGGCCATCACTTGTTCTACTTCTGCCTTGGCCTCTCAAAGTCTTTCCTTCTCCGTATGAGTATTTGGGTACATGACCTTCTTAGTTTGTGCTTTGGTAATTGCTAGAATCTCCTTGTCCTCTACTTCTAGCATGTTGATACCTTTGTGCTTCAGGTAGTCCGGTGTCTTCGTGGTCACCCGGTTCGCACCGCTTACATAACATTCCGCCTTTGCCTTCATGGTTCTGGTATTCTCTGGCGAAATGACCCCATTCATCGCACTTTTGACACTAGATCTTGGGTCTTCCTTTGGAATCGTAATGGATTCGGCTTCTCGGCCCAGTGTTGTTGTATCACTCATTATTTCCTCTTTGGTTGTGATACCCGCCAGGAGATGCATTATTGTTGTTATTATTTTGAGGTTTAGGAGGTGTGGTTGGAGGGGTTGATTGTTCCCCTTGGGTGAAGAGAACTTGTGTGCTTCTTGTTTTCAAATTGTACAAGCATTCCTTGATGGAATGTCCTAGTACTTGACAGATGTCACATAATGATTTCTTTGGACAATTATTTTTTGTGTGACCTATTTTATAGTTGGTGCACCATAGTTCTTTAGTTTCTTTTGGGTTATCTTTGTCAACTTTCAATTTTGTCATCATGTGCATCATATCTTGTTGGAGGGCCTGAACAATTTTAGATTCATCGTCATTACTCTTGTTTGTACTCTCATCATCACTCGTCTTTTTTGTTCAAGAGGATGTTTTATTTTCACTCTCGATGTCCATTGCTCGATTGTAATCCTCGACGTATGACGATGGAGGTACTACCTTCATTTTCTTTTGTTGCGAGGGAATTAGTTCTTCAATGAACCACTGATTCTTTAGTTTGTCGGCCGACTAGTTCTCTAACTTTACCAACATTTCTTTGAGCCTTTGATTGTAAGCTTGTACGTTTTCATGTTTCCCTTGTTTGGTGTTATAGATTTCGGCGATGATTTCATTGTCATCCCGTGATAGTCTGAACTTTGCCTTGAATGCTTTTCTCAGTGCATCTCATGAGGCTTTATCTTCTGCTGCTAGTTCGGTGAACCAATCGATTGCTATGCCTCGCAGTGTTGTTGGGAATGCTCTTAGCCAATAATCTCTATTGTCTTGGCCGCTCACTATCCATATGGTCTCACAAGTTTTGTAGTGTCTCATTGGATACTCTAACCCGTTCCCTGTGAATTTTGGCAATTATTGCCTTTCCACACTCGGATTGGCTAGCAGAGTCACCATTTTCCTTCCGTGATGTTCTCCTCCTGTGTTGGACCTGTTTGGACTGTTTCGCTCGGTATGTTCTGGTGCTTGTCTTGCACTCATGGCCATGTACGAGTCCTCCACTCATCCACCCTCAGCGTCTTCTCCACTCCGGGTATCTTGGGTGTTATTCTTGCACTCCCTCCATCTTTGAATCAGACCTCCAATTCTCGGTTCTTCTACCAATATGGATAATTCTCGAATGTGGCGTATGTTATTTTCAATTTCTTGGTTTAATTCATTTTCCGAGTCTTTTTCTTCTTCGTCATCTGATACTGTCTCTACGAACAGTTGTCATGGTTAGTTGACAAGGTTTTGGTTTGTTTCTTTGTGGTTCCTCTTATTCCTTTACTCTTAGGGATCTTCGTACCCGTTCTTCTAATGATTCTTGATCGCTTGGGATTCAGTTCTTGCCTTTATTTGGTCGTACGGGCATTAATTTCTGGGAGTAAGCCTATGACTAGTGTCACACTCTTCCTCTCGTTAGTTTCACTCTTCATATCGTTGCAGTATTTGTTGTCTTCTTTGTTCTTTGTCTTTATCGGCTTGAAGATCCTAGAGTATGATGTAGTGACATGCGAGCAATCTTAGTAGTTTGTTGAGAAGGAAGTTGACCTCTAGGTTAACCGTCAGATTGTCCCAGATCGTTGCCCGAGGGACCTCTCGCCTGAGAGCTTCCCTTCGTATGTGTTCTTTTAGTGAGATGTCCTATAGGTTTATGAGGTCTTCCATCAATATTCCTCTTTCTTCGTTTGCTTGTATTGGTTCTTCAATTGTCTGACCCATTACGATGCCATTATTCTCGTCAATGTATTGTGTATGAGAGTTCGTATCGGCGACGACACCGAATGTTTACTCGTTTATCCTACTTGAATGATCTATAGAGTAAATAAAAGTAACATACTTACAAAACATAAATGAATACCAATCATGTTTCTGAAGATAAAACTTTATTCTCATTCATTCACAGATATACAATAAGTACATCAAAAGTATAACAACGGTCCCCGACTATGAACAGCAAGTACGTATAAATAGTAGGCCGATGTTGGTTAAGACTACCAACTCTCGGTAACTACCAACCGACTATAACAACCATCGGGGAGTTAACACGTAAAACCAGAACATAATCATTTATTTATTTATTTACTACCTAGCCGACTAAAACATTTCCAATTAACTTTTGGCCGACTACACTGTATTGTTTTTTGTTAGTTCTTGTAGACTGTTTTCTGTTGCCAACAACATTATTTTCTTAAAATAGCATTTAGAACATAAGCAATGTGCATATCCATCTTTCCTTTCTAGATTATTTGCATGCATACCAAACTGAACCTCATTACTTGCAGTCTGCACATATTGCCACTGTGTCTTTTGCAACCTTATGCTCCTAGGTTGAGAAAGGATTAAACTAAACTTTATTCTTTTGAACCCCTTGAATATAAGATCTATTCCATGAAGTTATCCCATAACTTTCTTAGTTTTATCCAATTGGAAGGATGTAATGTCCCCTTCTCATGCATGATGACTTTTGTTGACCGTTGGCCTATTCCGAAGACCCGTAGGCTACTCGGATGGTAAAATTAGGGTTTCCCATTTTGGTGGTTGCGGTTGCTCGAAGTTGGGAGTTCTATTTGCAGTTTCTTTATGGGTTTTCAAAGAGCTTCGCAACGGTGTGGCATGCGGTGCATTCCGGGCATCTTCTGGAATTTACTATTTTTAGTAAATTCTATTTTTGGCAGTGATCATGCGGTTTCTTGTGCAGTTGGCTTTCTTCTTCTGTCAGTTCGGTTGGCTTGTTCATTTTTGGCTTTGGGATGCAGTTGGAAGGTTAAGTTCAATTTAATTAAATAATGGCATATTTTAATGTTATATTTTAACCCCTTAGCCTAGTGCTTGAACTTCAAGTTGTTTTAAAAAGGTGGACTTCAAGGGTGACGCCTCATTGAGGTGATTTAAAAATATTCTAAGGTTCAAAATATTGCTTGAGAAAAGGGACACCCATTTTATGAAGTGTTGGTTTTTTTAAAATAAAGTAAAAAATGAAGCCTTGGAAAAGTGACGCCTACTCTTGGAGGGAAAAAAAAAAGTGAATTCAAATTTGAAATTAGGGTTTCTCTTCTAGAAGCTTCTGGAGGGTCTTCTCAAAATTATAAAAGGAAGCCTGGGGTCTTCATTTTATCATCTTATATCTGAAGTATTGTTATGTTGCCGAAATAGTGTTGGGATTGCTTTGAGGAATGAATGCCTCCTAGCTTGGCTCAACTTCGTGCTTGAGAGATAGCATCTAGTGGAGAAGTTTGCTTGTTATTCAGAGGATTTTGTAGTGAGTTTTGCATTGTAGCTGGAGTTTTTCTTTGTAGTTCTGTTTTTTGGCATTTCATATCAATTTCTGGAGTTGTTGATATCAAGGTTGAATCTGTAGTTTCACTCATAAATCAAAAAATAAAAATTATCTCTTTCTGGGTATTGTCCTATTGCACTTCTCTAACCAGGGCGACCTTACTTGCTAGGTTTCAGATTTTATGAAGATGAATCGAATTTTTAAGAAGGAAATCGCCCCTCCTTGGGGGTCGTACCATTTAGGTTCTCTTGGGATTTGTGCAAGAACTAATATATCATATTTTGGGTCAGTTTTTGGGTTCTTAGTTGGGCGCCATCACTCTAGGGAGCTAGTGCATTACATTTGGTGTCATTTGGGTGAGTTTAGTGTGAGTTCCAAGCAATTTGGTAGGGTTCTGTGTTGCTGATTTAGCATTTCAAGCTGCTGGTTTGTCATATCAGATTTGAGTAAATTGCTTTTTGGTGAAGGGTGGGTGTTAAGAAGTCATATCAAACCTTGTGGTGGTCACCTTCAGTGTTGCAGCCTTTAATGAACATTCTAATTCTTGTCCTTGCAGGCATTCTCATCATATTGTAAGCTGAATAGTAGTATTGTCAACATTTCTTCTAATCTTGCTCTTCATGTTTGTAATGCCAACTGAATAAGTGGAAGAGGCTGGCTTGCCGCCTATTTTATATTCTGAAGTTGCATTTGTATTTCTTTATATCTCCACCATATAGTCACCTCATTTCCATTTTGGATTGGGTAGCACATACTTGGTGTTGAGTTTACTTTCAGCATTGTAGTTGATAGGGATCCTCTGACCATATGCACGCTGTCATCTGGCGCATTCTTGGTTAGGGTTATTCAGTTCATGCATTGCATTGAGATCCTCTGACCATATGCTAACACCTTGCCCATCTCGGGATCCTGGTCTACATCCTTGGTTATAGTTGAATTCTGCTTCACTTGGTTTTTTAGTGCTAACCCTAACAGGCGCATGTTGTTTGTAATTGCAAAAAAAAGAAAAAAATTGGTTTGGTATATTCCGCATAACGAGCCATAGGAATTCATACTAACTAGTTCTTCCGCTGCGGCGGGCATCCACTTAAAGTGGGGATTCACCACTTGATAGTGGGTACAAAGAGAGATACAATTTCAATTATCCACACTGGAGGTAAACCATCCAGGGGTACTTAATGTGAGAAAAGAGAAAGAATTGCAACAAATAGGGACTGGACAGTACTACTGTTTACAGTCTTACAAATAAGAAAGAGAGCTACAAATTACATGACATTACAATAGCTTCAAAGCACATGAGTATTGGATGGTCCCATACAAATAATTATCTCTCTAATTTCTGATAATGAATCAAAAATCTGAACTTTTTAAAGTCTGATAATTAAAATCAGCAAACTGAAATGAAGAACCAGCAACTGTGAACCCACTAAAATATTCATTACTCATTCAAAATACCTCAGAATCGAGTGATGTCTTTTGCAGAGGCCTTCTAGGAGGTAGGCGCCCATATTTTGATCACAAAACAGCATCAAAACTCCATATATAATTATTGCACAAATTCCAAAGCATCCCAGAATGGTATGGCCCTTGAGAAGGGCGATTTAGCAAGCAAAAATCACAAACTCAAAATTAAAATCTGATAATCTCCAAAGATGGTCGCCTTGGGTGTAGGAATGGATTGGAAAAGTACCCACAAGCAAAATAAATTCACTCCAAAAGCTGTATGCAAAAACCACCTTCAGCTATAGATGAACCAGCAAAACCAAAATTGATAAAACTCCAAAATTCTTCAACATATGAGCTCAATCTGCTAGTCTGATATTGAGAAGCAACAAATAGCCAACTAGGTGTTATCTTTCAAACACGAAATTGGACAAGAGGCCAGGAGGTAAGCTTTCTTCGAAGCAATAATTCAATTGTCATTCCGACAGCATAACATTAGCAAAGTTCATGGATGACAAAAGCTGGAACAAAGCATTCATTTTATAGAAGATTAGAAGACTTCAATTTCCCAAGAAGGTACGCCAAGAGTCACCAATGACTTTTCAAATTTCCAAAAATCTTCTAACTTCTCAATATGGCACTTTATCAAGGCACATTAAAACTTTATTTTAAAATAATATCTCCAAGAAAAGGCGTCCACTCTTCCCAAGGCATTAAAAGACTTAATAATATTTAATTCATCCTCCATGCAGGCGTCCCCCTTCAAGACCACCTTTTAAGAACAACTTCAAGTTATTTTCCTAGGCCAAGGGGTCAACTGCAAATTATAACATTAATGCCTTGTAATTAAAAACATGCCACAAATACTGCATATGGAAGTCTACATCCAAAATACCAACTGCTCCAACAAGAAAGAATACATTGAAGCACTGCCAAAAGGACCACTGCTAAAAAATAGTATTTACTATAAATAGTAAACACCCAGGAAAAATCCATAGAACCTCCAAACATGGAAACCCTAATTTTACCTCAACCAACCTATGGGCCTCCAGAGTAGGCTGAAGAGTGATTGAACTGATCACTGATGAGAAGGGGACATTACAAGAGACATTAAACCCAATAAAAAAAAACCTTATACTTGATTTGCCCAAAACTGAGTTTTGACAACACTTTTACAAGATTTAGGACCATTTTAAGCAAAATGCCCATGAAGCAAAAATTTGGTTTGGGTACCACACTCCTCTCATGCATAAGCAGATGCCATTGATTCAGACAAACTTTTCAAGAGAGAACACATTCCAAGCAACAATATCTACCAATGCCTTCGTAATTCTGCTAAATGAATTAAGTCTTTCATACATGGTAGATTTTTATTTCTAACAATTACAAAGTACTAATGCACAGAACGAATTTCAAGCATTATCCAAATGACTACAGAGTACAGACTTTATGTTTTTGGATATTCCATAATCAAAAGAAAAATGATTAATACATTGAACAAAAAGGTCTTTCCTGAAATAATGAAATCCTTCACGGATATATATCCAATCTGATCCATCACAAGGAATCACTAGAAAATGAATATTTCATAAAAAAAAAGAAGCTTGTCAACATTCCTAAGAAGACTGCTTTTTACCTTGTTGGTATCTAGTAGATCATTTCTGCTACTTGTTCTTACTGATTTCAGTGGCTTTTCAAGAGGTTTTTCTGAAGGTAAAAATGCCTCTAACAATTTCTGCAAAAACAAGCCCAACCAAAATAACTCCTTAAACAAGACTTTCTAGTTCACTATGTGAGCAAATATTTTAGTTGTGCATAAACACTGAAATCAAGGCTGCATGGGATTTCCATGGAGTCTGAGTTATTCAAAAAATAATTAGTTCACATAACAGATGTCTTCAAGAGACACTTGATAGAGAATGGTCCAGATCAAGAAACTATAAAAAAAGTAATGTTTTCAAACACAAAGGATCTCAATTCTTCCAGATATTTGAACAAATATGAGCATTGTTAACAGGCTATTTAGAAATTTCCTTCTCACCTTCTTGGGATCCACTTTATCAACCTTGCTTCTTTTTCTTTGTGAACTAGACACCATTTCAAGAGGATTGTCTAGTTGGTAAGTCACCATATCATTTTTTATTTCACCATCTGCACATCAAATAAAATCTGTCTATTCACTCAATTTCATCTTAGAAGTAATTTACGACTGAAAAAAAAAAAAAAATCATTGAATCAAAAATTTATCACACACTTTTAAGCTCAATAGCAGCGTTCGCCAAAGCATCAGCTTCACAATTAAATTCCTGTCAATTACAAAAAAATGACAACAGATCCAATATCACTCTTCAGTGGAGCAAACCCAGTCTGTGAAATTATTTTTAGAAAAATTATATAAGAAATTTCATATAGAAAGGATAAATATGCTAATTCTTACACACATTTCTTAGTTCCTATAACCTTACTATTCATGGCGTACATTTTCTATATAGCATGAGGCCATACTTCACCACTTATTGATTTATTATTTTCAGAATTCAAAAATTGCCCAGTTTATAAATTTCTATATATTCATGATAATAGCATTTTATATATTTGAATATTTCAGGACAAATTCAATAAGCTTTTGAACCAAACCTAAGCAACTATACATTAAAAATATATGGTGAACCAACATTTTTATGTAAACTAATTTATGTACTATGTCCACAGAATTTAACCAACAAAGTTAACTGTGAAATCAAAAACCAAGTCTGAAATTTACCCTGTAAATATGGTTAATGCGGAATTTCTTAAATTTACTCTTTAGCTCTTTTGCCTCCTTACATAGTTCAGCAATGTTTTTACTTTTGATTTTCCATAAATCCTGGATCTGCAATTTTATTACTTCAAATGTTAGTCAAATAATAATCTAAGTGCATGTGATATAACAATGTCCAAATGAATTTATAACAATGAAGGGTGTTGAAATGGCTAAATCTTATTCAAAATAATAAATTCATAAATATTAATTAAACTAGCAATAATGCACTCCCAAAATACAAAAGACTAGACTCAAGCGTATGTGCCAGTTTAAGCATATATGGACTGCTTATATTTAGAACCTCAAGAAATTCACGAGTATATATTGCATAAAAAGAGAGATGAAGAATGCTTACAAAATGCATATATGATGGTCAAAAGTTAAACTAAAAAAATAAAGTATTCTAACTTTAGCATATCTTGGAAACATAACCAGTATTACTGCTCCATACCGGTACTCCTCTAGAAAGATCTAGCAGGGCCAACATCCAGGATAAATGTTTATGTGATAATTACTGCCTTCTGAGCAGCAAACACCTCTAGAAGTAGTCACAAAAAAAAAAAATCAGCTCTTCTACATCATTTAATTTTCTGCACATCCAAAGTAGTTATAGTCTCATCAAGCAACTGCATTAAAAACATATACAGCACTATCCATGTATAAAAATTGGTTTTCCTTCAACTTGATTGATCCTAGGTTGTTCACAGGTTTAAGATTTTTTTACAAAATGTTCTTAAGTAAAAAGATTATTAGCAATACCTCTTTCCATACCAAAAATCTCATGTATGACCTCTTCTGCTTTTCCCAACAAAGCATACAACTTTCCCAACACCCTTGTACCTTGTTCATAAATTTCATCAATCCATTTTTTAATTTTCTTCCTTTGTACAACTAGCTGATCCAATCGCCTTTACTCATCAGCACATTGCAAAAGTTGCAGCACAAATCCGATAGGGCTTGGAATATGCTATAGGAGACAAGCAATGAATACTCAAAGTTGCTTGATTTCATCCTTGAAGGTTGCCTTGTCTTCGTCGTCCTTAAGGACTTTCTTTGATGTTTTCTTTAACTGCCTCCAATAAATTAACATCTCCTTAGCATGTACTAGTCTCAAAATCTAACTCTACCATCCAAAAATCTACTAGTTCAACATCCTAGACTGTCCTCTTCTAGAGGAATAGTGGTCTCAAGACTCTCAACAACCAAATGGCCAATTGTTCATCACTTTACCCTAGACTATCTCTTGGGCTTATAGGATTCTAATTTTAAAATGATCGATGAAGGTATAGCAAAATTAATTTGATAGGAATGTGCAATCTTGCTCTTTCTACTCACCTAGAATTTCACCCATTTTAATGCTCCTTTTCATCATTCCTACCCTCTAGGAAAATTTCTCATGCCAGAAGGGATTTAAATAATGGGAGATAATTTGGGAGAAGAAATACTATGATGAAGAATTTTGAGAATGCAGTTGAGACAAAATAGGAAGCAGAACTGGAAGTGCAATAAAAGGTTTGTTTGGTACAAAAGTTAAGGCAACATCCATAGGTATGTAAGGAAAACATGATCAAATTGGTGATTGTTGATGTGATTTTTGTGACCACACACCAAGCAGTAAGTATCAAGGGCTACTCCATTCTCTTTTGATAGAAGTATTTATTACGCTAAGATGCCGAGAGAATCGTCGCGTTGCTCAAGGTTCATGTCTGATGGGTACACTCAATTGGCAGTGGCGTTGCACAAGTAAAGGGGACTTACGCCAATTGTTCAACTGGCGGACAACAGACAGTAGATTAAAGGGTTTCACGTGGTTCGAATGATTTGGCAAGTAAGTGCAAGTTTCCTAACACTAACCAGAAATAAATTGAATTTAAATAAGTGCAGGGTTTAGAAAGTCTAAGTTTTATCCTAAGGTGCGGGATATGGAGCTCAACTTTAACAAACCTCAACCGGACTTCGCTTTGCCTCGCGTTGGACAGCTTCCACAAAGTCGGTGCAATCTTCAAGGGAATAATCAAAAGGTTTTCAAGTCACAACTCGACATAAAGACACCATCACAACGATGCACGACAACATGTGAATCGTAATTGAAGTTAGGTTTGAATGGTTCCAGTTGACCACGCAAGGCAAACCCACCGTCAATAGGCTCGCTAGTGGTATGGATTAGACGAAACTTGCTTGAATCAAACACCACATTCCACATTCCACAATTACTAGCTACTTGCATGAAATGAAATTTACGCTACTTTGCATTAAAATCCTATTGAAGTAGAAGGAGGAAGAAACCTCGCTAGCTACTCACAACAAAAGATGAGATCATCATCAATGAAAACTCTTTTTATTGAGAGAGTGTTCACAACAATTTCTTACAAATTTTTCAAAGGAAAAGCTTTCCTTCTTCTTCAAACTATGTTATGCTATGAAACTACGCTAACTCTAAACTGTCTCTCTATGCTCTATCTCTTGATCTCTATTCTCTAACTAATGAGGTACAAATGAGGGCGGATGCCCCTTTTATAGCTAGCCAAATCCAGTGGACAGCTCAGATTCAATTACAATGACGGGCTCAGATTGAGCCACATAAACCCTAACCCTAAAAACCGCCACCAAGAAGAGTGGGGTAATAAATGAGCAATTAATGTCCACCATCCTTCTAGAAGATTCTTGTCCATAGACACGTTCGCATTGTTCTTGTTCCTCTTCTTGACTGCAAACTGGATGAGTCTGATCATCATGGCTTCAACTTCTTCCTTAGTCTTGAGGGCATTTCGGTGCTTGAGGATGATCTTCTTCTTAGCTGTCACTCTTCAACTCTTCAACACCTAAGCCTTCATTATTTTTCCATCCCTGATTCTAAAGGATTCTTCAGTCGTGGACTCGATCATTTCTTCCTTGCCACCCACCTTCCTGAGTTGAGTGCATATTGGGTCTTCGAGAAGAAATTCCAACACTTAGCCATTCCTTCCAACTTCAAGTCATCGTGCTTTGGCCCCGGCGTTCATCTTGCAAAACAGATAAAGAGAAGAGCATTAGAACACTTAATAATATAAACTCTCCTTACTTACCTGATCTCCAATGTCTGAGTGATCTCCGGATCTGATAGGGTTCATCATTTCCCTCTAGCAGAGGTTGCCTTCTTCATACTCCTTCATCATAGGCGTACTTTGACCATGTATTCTCCTTGATGCTCATTTTTTATGCCCTAGAAACTTTCATCCATCTTGACAGCGCGTTTAGAGGGTGTTGTTTGATTTCTCTCTGCCTTAGAAAATTTTCCAACCAACATGATATCCCCTTTTTGCCTCAGCCAAATCTCCAACCCATCTGCCTTCAAAATAATCAACCAAGCGCCCAAGTAAAATCTTCACCTTAAAACCTCTGGCAAGATGTGAAAAATTTCAAAATCATCTC
>VDFB02322728.1:0-33072 GCA_007258455.2 Sequoia sempervirens | reverse complement strand
CCTTCAAAATCACCTTTAGATCCTTCTTTAGAATCTTCTTTAGACTCTTGCCCGCTTTCAGAAACCTCTTCTGCATCGGAGTCTGCTTCCGCTGAATCTTCATCTTCAGCGGATTGGTCACTTGAAATTTCTTCTTCATTGAAATCTATCTCCTCTAGAATAGGCTTTTTACCTTTAGAGCGAGATGGATTAGATTCCAAGGATTGCCTCTGACAGCCCGGTATCTTTCTTGCCACCAAAGTGGAACTTGATCCTAGGACCCTTCGTGAAGTGGGAATGGCCGATGATTTTGTCGAGTTCTTGCTGATCTAGCTTCCGCCGATTCCTCCTCCTCAGTCTGCTCAAACTTTTCATTGCATAACCATGTTTATGTAACCATTCTTCCTCAGGTTGGCTAGGATTGGCCCCTTAACCTTTCTCTCATACCGGTAACTTCTTTCCTCAGACCATTGTATTGCGTGCAACGGCCTTTTAGCAATGCCTTGCTCATCATAGACAACATTCATGATATCACCTGATCTTCAAAATCCTCCGTAATACCAAGATCTCTCGATTTGTTGAATCACCAACCCGCATTAGTCCATTTTACTTAATGGCTTCTTCATCTCTGCAATCTGCCCAGATGTCTTCAAAACGGTACCTGTGTTGGTGACCCTTTTGCAACTTTTTTCGAACATCTCGGTAGTCAAAATCAAACCTATACCTGTAGGTTTTGATGGTCATGATATGCATTTCAGCATAGACAGACTTAGCTTTTTGTGCAGTTTGGATAGTATATCGACTGATGGTTAGTGGGAACTTGAACCCACGCTTGTGGTTGCTTCTTCGTTCTTTTTGCACTGACATCAACTGTCTGCATGTTTCCATGAGAACCCACTTATCCGAAGGATAGCGTGGTAGCATGTAGGGACAACCAGTGTAGCAGCCTACTCTCAAGTAAGTAAACGTTGGGAATTGGAGAAAAATGCATCCAACTTTACTTACCACCTTATAAGCCTCATAGATACTCTTCTTCTTTCCAAAGCTGGATCAAAATTGAAGAGTAAAGGCGCAAAGAAAGCATCAGTGACCGTCTGAAAGTGATAAAGCTTTCCTTCAGCTCCAATTGATAGAAATATCTGTACACAGGCACCATCATCCGATTCCCTTTTGTAGATAGACCTGGGAATTGTCTCATCACAGCCCATGCTGCATACAGTAAGAAGTCATGTAGAACTTCAATGTAGAAGGAGCATTGATCAATCGCCGTGTATCTCATCTGATTTGTTTCCCCAGTCAATATGCACCTTCTGCCTTCTTATGATCCTGATGTATTCATACATCCAATCGTGAAAAGTGGATGATTCTGGCAAGCCTTTCACCCTGCTTAGAAATGTGATCATATCCTTGAGTCATCTTTGAAGTCAGTTCTCAGGAGTCCTTTCGGCCATCTAGAAACAGATGATCTAGGCTTCTTTAACCATTGAGTGTTTATCAACTGTTTAGCTTTATTGGGATCAGCATCAAAGATCTCCTGTGCTTTTGATATAGAGATGTCAATGTATTTCTCCATATGAGGGACCTTGAAGACAATATCAAAGAAATCGGGGTCAAGTCTCTGAATCTCGTGCCCGGAAGAATCGATCACACTCCTACTTTCTCTGATGTAATGAGATGCAACTTGAAGAACAAACTCGGTATTGTGCGCAGCTGTAGGGAACATCGCCACCAAATGGAGGTTGCTGTGTACGATCGCTCTCATTGAATCAGGAAGAGGCTTCGTCTCGGTTTGCTTTGCGAAGTCAACCAAGTCTTGATGACCAACCTTTGTGTCTTTTATCTCTTCGACTCTGGAAAGCACTACAGTCGGCGGATAGACACCTTGATATTTGTACTTCATCTTGCCTTTTGCTTTCGAAGGAGGCTTAGTAGCAGTCATAAAAAAGAACTGGAACTTTGATCACTCTTGACTTGACGATCTTTGAAAATAGACAGAGCAAAACGCGAAGAGTGCTGAAGGAATGGCGAAATCTCCAAAAAACGTTTTTGTAGTTTGAAGAAAACTTGCACAGCAAGAGGAGAGAAAAGAACATAAAATATAAAATGAAAATTGGCAAATTCATACATTTAAGTGAAAATGAAAATTAAAAACCTAACTCAAGTCGAGCAATAAATTTAGGCACGAAAAGTGGCACGATTGACGAAAAACGTGAAATCATGAAGAAACATGCCAAAGTCATAAAAAAAGTTAAGTGGCGAAGAAAAGTGTAATGGCGCTAAAATTTAGCGCCATTACATTTTTTAGAAATTTCACTGCATTGCAGGGGCGCTAAATTTTAGCGCCCTTGCATTTTCCAGACTTAGCCAATTTTGGCTTCAGGGCAGGAGCGCACTTGTTCAGTGCCACTGCATTTTTCGTAATTTACTAAGTACGAACAGTGAAACTTCGTGAAAGATCTCGTTTCGAAGGTCTTCGCGAGGCGAACATGAGGAAATGCTCGAATTGACTATTCAAGACTTAGGAACGCATTTCGAGGTGGCTTGAAAATCACTTCGTTATGCGTACTTGAACTTCACGTATCCTAGGAAACGGACAAGTTTCGTAGGGGGGTTATCCGTGGAATGAGCGCTGCTAGATTCCGTGATAACAAATGTTTAACTACTATATTGTTCATTGATAACCATCTGGTAATATACCTGTGGAAGTTGCAAATTTTAAATTATAGTGGATTGTATAACTCGTGCCTTGGGATTGATTTGCATTATTCTTTTCTTTATTTTAGTGATAGGAGCCACAAACAATATTTTAGGTTACCAACTACAAATGGGCTGAAATATTTTGAAAGCCCCAATGGTTCTACTTCTATTTCTACTCATTGGGTATTCAGTTTCAAACATCTCTTACCCATCATTTTCGTATCTGCATTCATATTTGTTTCTATGAATGGAATCCTCTTATCTTAGTCATTAGTTGTGTTACTGCCCAAATTATATATTAGACTTTTCCATATTTGTGAATATTCCTACCAAAGGATCAAGGTTAAATTGGTTGTGGAATGTGTATGTGTATGTCTTTATGTGTTTTAACTACATTGTTTTTGTATGTAGGCCTCCTAATAGTCATGTCCTAACTATCCCTTTATTTCTTGTAAGCCTCAAAGCTATCATAGGCCTTTTGCCTTCATGCTTGGTATATTTTTCCTTCTTATCTTTACTTTTTCGATACACTCCTACATAACTATTTGTTAATACATCCTTCACGTGCCATGACACCCAATCTTTTATATCCCCCCATATTATTATAGGAATAGATTTCAGCAAGAGCTACAAACAGTAAGTACAGTTGCATTGCAATTGTGCCTAACAGAACGAAATGAAGTGCACTATCCTTGAAACAACCTTACAAGAAAACAAAATAAAATCACAAAAAGATTTAACAATATTCCCTATTGGGTCAAAACCACCACTGTCAAACTAATGCTAATTAATTTTCTATTATATATCTAACATCCTCTCTCAATGACTAAACCGGATATAATTCTAGGCTTATCCATTTTTTGTCAAATTTATCTCTACCAAATGGTTTAGTCATAATGTTTGCAATTTGCTACTTTGTAGGACACCAATAAAGACATACATTTTCATTATCAACCAAATGACAGATGTAATGGTGATGAAATTTCCATATATTTGGTTTTGTTATGACAAATTGGATTCTTGATCATCTTGAAGATTCCTTGATTATCTCAAAAGAGTGAAGTTGACATGGTGGTACCAAGTTGAAGAGCAATCAAAATTTGCATAACTACATTGCTTCACACCTTGTAAGCCTTATATATTGCTCTAGTGGAAGATTAGCTGATTGTATGCTGTAACTTGCTTTTCCTTAAACTACTCTTGATCTAATAATAAATATATATCAAGTTGAAGATCAGGGAGTATCAACTGATCGAGCCCAATCAGTGTCAGAATAAGTTTATAACTATATTAATATACCTATATAGCATGAAATTGGCAGAGTGCTATAAAGTATGCCGAAGGTGAGTGTTCCCTTAACATACTGAAGAGCATGTTTTGCAGTTTGGCAGTGTTCTTCTTGAAACGCAGACATGAATCTAGAAAGAAAGCTTATTGCAAAACATAAGTCTGGTTAGGTGGTAGTAAGATAATTCAAACTACTTGCCAATTTTCAATACACTGATTCATTGATTGGTGATGAATCTTTGTTAATTGAGAGCTTTACCTCAACTTTAATAGGTGTGTAGATGTTGGATTATATTTTGTCATTGTAATTTTTTCTAATAGAAGTTTGGCATACTTAGTTTGTGATTTAAAATAGTATGACCAGATTGCCAAAATTCTACACTTAAGCAATATTTTAGTAGACTTAAATGTGTCATCTCAATAATAGAACAAATATCAGTAATCCTTTGCATGAACTTCTTTGGCAAAGTGTTTGATTGAGAGAGTGAGCTTATTGTTGAGAGCAATGGTGGTCTAGACAAAATATCAGCTCGTTGAAATTGGAACTGTTGTAATAACCCATCCACATGTAATGTCTAGCTTGTTGAAACTTGGACTGAGCTTGCAAATATTGGAGTGGTTGGTGGCTGTTGGTAGCGTTTTAATTTGTTTTTTTTAAGACAACTCAACCTGGAATAGTATGTAAGGTAAAACCTTTCTTTAAAATATAAGGATAAGCTTCTTGAGAAACTAAACTAACCCTAGAACCTAAGCTATAAACAAAATATACAATGACAAACACCATGCACAATATTTTATTATTTTCTAGGGGGTTTGCTATAGTTTTTTTGCTTTGGGTATGAGCTCGAGACTAGTAGCAGCTCGTGTCTTACAAATGAGATTTTAATGTGGATTTTATGGCTGAAAATTAGTAATTCCAAAGGCAACAACACCTTCCCGCTGGCTAAAGTAGAAGCTAGCATGCTGATGCAAACAAGATTTTATAAGAATAATGGTTATAATGGCATGACAATATACAGCTCCAAGAATTAAAGATCTAAGTTGCATACAAAGCTACACCTTAAATAAATAAATAATACCAATGTTGTTATAATTTGCATTTTTTAGTAGGACACAATGAAATAGATGTGTATTAGAACCATAGATTACATACTTTGTGATTAATCGCCGAGTGGTCGAGTACTCTCCCATTTTTTGCTTGGGCGAGTACTCTCTGCTTTTACTCTCAACTCAGGATGCAAAATAAAAAAATCACCATTTTTTTAAGAAAACTTACAAAAAGCCCTCAGAGTACTCGTGGAAAACCTTGGAACAGATGAAACACACTTTTCATGCACTTCTTTTTGCACAATTTCGACGCATTTTTGGTGCATTTTGGATGTGTGTATGATGCGACTTGGTGCTTCTAAAACCCCCATTTAGTGGGCCTTATAGATACTGCATCCTTTGATGCGATTTAGATTGGCTTTTTGGTGCGATTTGGACTAGTTTTACTATTTACGCTACAGTGTTATAGGTAACACATTATCAATATACACAAACTTGTCGACCGATATTACACATTATCATACACAGTTAGCAGGTTTATGTATATTAATAATGTGTAAATTTTTAAACATTAAACAATTTAATCCTATGCTCCACGAGGTTTCGGGGATAGGGAGTACCGGGTACGGTAGGAAAAGTTTTCGGTATGGGGGTACTTTTGGGTCATTTTTTAGGGGATGGCAGGGGATGATTGATAAAAAAATAGGGAAATTTTTAAAAATATAGAGAAATTTCAAATGTTCATAGCATAACATTGATAAAGCATTCATTCTAGACATTGTATAAGCTTAATACATATCATTAGACTTGAATTGAGATTTCACATGAGAATCGACAAACAAATTAACAAAATTCAAATGCTTTTCATTATCAATGTGCATACATATCATATAAAAGTCTGATAATTATAACCAAAATGCTTAAAGGCCCCAAGTCTCAACTATGAAATGACATGATAAACATAAAACTAAGAAAATATATGGCTGTCCAAGGTCCCTAATCAGCATAAGGTAGGTCTAAATCAGCATCGCCCTCGCCATCGAAGCTCGAGTCTAATCAGTGTCAGTGTCCATGTCAATAGAAGGATCTGCCTCAACCAATGGAACCCTAACCAATCCCTCATGTGCATCCTCCTCCTCAATCTGCATAGCATCTTTGGGATTAACATCCCAACGTAAGGCTGGAGTCTGACGATACTCACTAGACTGGCGATCTTGTAGCCGCAAAGCACTGTGTACTGCCACCAACTTCTCCGATCGTCTAGAGGTAAGGTAGTGCCTCTTGACTGATTGGATGAAGCTATATGTGGACCAATTCCTCTTTGCAGCAGAGGGATTGGGAACCTTTGAAAGAAGGCGAATGGCAAGTAATCTCAACTCAGGTGCATCCTTCCCATGCCACGTCCACCATCCAATAGGGTCGTTTTGAGCCAATGTAGCTCTATCCGTCATCGCCTCTGGTTTGTCGAAGGTTGGACCACGAAGATTGGCAAATGCAAGCCACTGTGTGTGAAGTACATCAGATTCCTCTGAAGTATACATTTTTGTAAGGGCCTTCATGAAACCTTCTTTCACCTCTTCATCATGAGATGGAGCCACTCTCCTAGGTCTCGGTGCATACCATTTGGGATTGAGAGCATAGGCTGCCATATGAAGCGGGGTGTTCATAATGTCCCACTGTCGTGTCACAATGGGCCTAAGATGCTCCTCATAAAATGCCAAAGTAGGGTCTCTGCTATAAATTGCTTGCTTGACCTGTCCAAGCATACTATCAAAGGTCTCATAAATCTCTCCAAGGCTAGGAGAGTTAGTATCAACATATCTAATCATTTGCACAATAGGATGGATGAAGGAGCATACATTTCTGCAAGTTCAAACAAGTTACAAAAATTAAAATCAACTAGCCTATAAATATTAAATAATAAAATGAAAATCAGTAATAATAAAATTAAGAAATAATTCAAATAAATAATAAAATCAGCAATGCCAATTTTCTTACCTCATTGTGGACCACTAGTCATCATCAAGGATTTTTTGTTTCACCCTTTTTCCCTCCGTTGTGCTTGACTCATACCATCTAGCCCACTCTACATTGACCACCATTAATTGTAGAGCCTCTTGGATCTCAATCATCCTCTCCAATAAAATGAAGTAGTTGGCATATCTAGTCTCCACAGGCTTGAGGAATTCCTTCCTCGAAAATGTTCTAAATAAAGCAAGTGAAGTCTGATGGTTGCAAATGAATATTTGCACCTGTCTAGCCTTTGCAACCACTGCCTTCACCCAATCTATCTTCCCAATGTCCTCCAAGGTATTGTTCAATGCATGCACACAACAAGGGGTCAAAAAAATGTGCTTATAAGCACTCTCCACCATCAATCCAGCTAATTTACACACACGGGTTGAATCGGTCACTACCTGGCAATGGCATATCATCAAGTTGATATGAGATTAGTAATAAGTATAGATATCAATTTAATAATTTATAGATGATGCCTCACATTCCAAATCAAAAATAAGAAAGAAAGAAAATCAAAATAAAAAATGTGATTAGTACCTGCACAACATTAGAGGATCCAACCTCCTCTATAGCATCTCTCAAAATTTGAAATTGGAAGGTTTTATCCTTCCTTTTGCCCGAACAATCTATAGCTCTAAGAAAATAAGAGCCTGTTGTACTAGTGACAATAAGATTGATGAGCGGCTGATGTTTGATATCGGTCCACCCATCCATGATTATGGAGCAGCCATCTGTCAACCATGTTTGTTTCATATCCTCCATCAAAATACTCACCTTGGAGTACTCTTTATCAAGAAGGGTGGTGCGTAGCTTAGTTTCTTCAGGTGGAACATATGAGGGACCAGCAGCTATACTATCTTTGCACATTTGTTTAAAATATGGTGAACGTGAGACATGAAATGGTATAGCATTAGCATAAAAAAACTCGACAATAGAGGAATCAGCCCCATCTCTTACTGTAACATCAAAAATATCAGCAACATTCATACTCCTTTTCTTTCCTCTAGTAGAATCCTCCCCCACATGAGATTGAGAAGCTGAAGCAACATTCACTGATGGTGTAGGAATTCCTGTACTAGGCTGCAAACTCTCAACTGAAACCCCTTTACTTAATGCCTCCCCCTCCATATGCAATCTAGTTGCCTCAATTTTTTCTTGTTGGGTTATTTTTCTACACCCTTTCACCCCTTGACTACCAATCCACAAAAGATGGCAATAAACTCTCATATAGCTGCCCCTATATTGTTTGTGGCACAAATAACACTCCCATACTCTACTACCCCCCTAAGTTTTTTTCGTCTTTATCAACTCTTCTTGCAAATTGTAGTAGTGTAATGTCCCCTTCTCAGCAGTGATCATTTCTGTTGACCGTTGGCCTATTCCGGAGACCCGTAGGCTGTGCGGATGGTGAAATTAGGGTTTCCTAATTTGGAGGGGTCTTGCTTGGAGTTCGGGGATTCTGTTTGCGGATTCTTTCTGGGTTTTCAGAGAGCTTCGCAGTGGTGTGTTCAGTTTGGCATTCTGGGCAACTTCGCGAATTTACTATTTTTAGTAAATTCTATTCTTGGCAGTGGACAGTTTGGGTTCAGTTCAGTTGGGCTTCTTCTGCAGTTGTTTCAGCTGGCACTTCAATTCTTGGCCTTGGGCGCAATTTTCAGTGGAGAGATAAGTATTTTATTATAATATTATTATTTTAATATTATACCCCTTTTGCCTAGCAGTGCAACTTTAAGTTGTTTTTAAAAAGGGGACTTTGAGGGTCTAGGCGTCATAAGGTGATAAATTATATTTTTTAATGTCAAATTTTTGAGACCTTGAAATGGACGCCCCTTTTGAGAAATGAAGTTTATTTTAAAAAGTGAAATATTTTGTGGAGGAAAAAGGACGCCTTCTTTTGGAGGGAAAAGTGGAATTCGAAATTAGGGTTTTGGGGCGCCCTCTGGAAGCTTCTAGATGTTTCTCTCACTTCTATTTAATCAGGCCTCAACTCTTCATTTGGCATCTTCTGTCTACTACACCGTTATGCTGCTGGATTGGATTCAGGCACTCGCTTCGAGGAAAGCACACCTCCTAGCATTGGCTCATCTTCTTGCTTGAAAGACAGCAACTAGTTGAGAGGTTAGCTGGTTATTGGTAGTTTTGCATTGTAGTTGAGTTCTCTTGCATTTAGTGTTGATGTTCAAGCATCTTGTCATGTTTTAGTGTAGCTGATGTTGCATAGCTGTAGCAAGTTTTCATTCAAAACTCAAAAATACAAAAAGATTGCATTCTGGGTGTTTCATATTATCAATTGTCTAGTCAAGGCGCCATGTTTTGCCAAGTTTCAGATTTTTTAAACAAGTGTGGAATTTATTAGAAGAAAATCGCCCTTTCTCTTGGGCCGTACCATTGTACCTTGCATTGGAATTCGTGGAAAAATAAATACTGCAGTTTGGGTCTGTTTCTTGTGTCTTTCTTGGGCGCACTGAGTATAGGGAACCCTTGCATTTCGTTTGAAGTCAATTGGTTAAGAATTGGGTGAGCTATGTTCATTTCAATGGGTCTTCTATGTTGCTGATTGTTCATTTCAGACCTGGTTACTGTCATAACAGTCTGTAATTTGGATGGTTTGAGCTGCTGTGTGGGTGTTAAAAGTATTGGGAAACACTGTGGAAGATTCAATTAACATTGCTTGGTTTAAAGACTTCTAATTCACTGATATTGCAGGCATATTATACATTTTGTAAGCTGAACAGTAGTACTGTCAGCAACTTTAATATTATTGCCAATTCAATGTTTGTACTGCCCACTGAATAAGTGGAAGAGGCTGGCTTGCCGCCTATTTCTGTTTTGCATTGTAATTTCCTAAAGTCTCCGCCATATGGTCGCCTCGTATCCATCACGGATTGAGTAGCACATACTTGGTGTTGAGCTATTTTCTATATTGCAATAGATAGGGATCCTCTGACCGAATGCTCGTCGTTCACCGGCGCATCTCTGGTTAGAGTTCTTGTTCAGCATTTACTTTGAGATCCTCTGACCAATGCTCACACCTTGCCCGCATCGGGATCCTGGTGTACATTCTGGTTAGAGTTACTTTCTGCATCGTTTTGGTTTATGCTAACCTTAACGGGTGCATGTTGCATTGTAATCTTTTATGAAAAAACAAAAAAAAAATTGGTCCGGTTCATTACAAGTAGAGGTTTTTTGGGGTTAAATGGGTCTTTTGCCCATTTTTTGAGGATTTCAGATGGACATTCAAATGGGTTTGAACTTGTTGACCCTGCCCCACTCCCACTCTTTGAACACCCCCAATATTTGCAGTTGCACTACCTCTGGCTCTAGTTCTATTTCTTGTTCTTTGAGTTTGAGTTCTTTTTTGCATTTGAATTTCAATATCATCACTTTCACCATCATTATTGCTACTCATGGTTGTTTTCTAAATTTTTATGAAGTTTCTATTTCACAGAGCTGCAAATTCAAAAAAAAAAAACCCACAATGCCCTTCCTATGTGTTGAAAAACTTAAAAAAATCTTGCAAAAATTAAAAACAAATAGCAAATACAAAACAAAGATGAAAAACATACCTCTAATATGCTGAAAATGATGCCCTAAGCTCCTCTTCAAACTGTTGTTCTCTCCTTTACTTAGCTGCTCTTCTTTTGCTCTCCTTCACTTCACAAGGTAAAAATTAAAAATGAGTTGCTTTTCTCATTTTAGGCCACATATAAGACATAAATTAGGTTAAGTGGCATGGGGTATCCCTTGTGGGCCCGCCCATGCTTTTTTTTCAATTAATAAAACTTCACTTTTTTTAAAAAATGCGTTTTGTCTTTGGCTAGGCCATAGGGTATGACTAGCCGTACCCAGTACGGATGAGGGACGGCTGGGCTGTATTGGGTACTCCTAGCCGTACCCTACGTCCCCTTCCAGTTTGAAAAATGTCCCTTGGAAGTGCCGGGTACTTGGAGGGCAAAAAGGGACGGCCAGGGGACATTTCCTAGCTGTCCCCGCGTCCCCGTTTTGTGCCCGATACGGGAAATGACCAAAAAGCATAGAGGATGTGTCCCCGTGTGTAATGAGCCTAGCTCAAAACTGACCAGAATTTAACCTAATTTTGCTGATTGTAATTTCGTCAAACAGTTTGAATGCAAAATGCTTACTTGCTGGTTTGGTGTTTTCAGACTGATGATGATAATAGGGTGTTTCAAATGCTTATAGAATAAAGCAAGGGAGCTAATATCTTACTCTAGATGCAAGGAGAAACTTTTTTTTTTCTTTTTATGCATAAAATGGATATTTTAAAACATACTAATCACCTACAGCCCGGCATCATTTTGTCAAACAGTTGACAGACATACCACTTGGCTGAGTACAATATATTTAAATGCATGACAACAAGTATAATTTATCATCTACTTATTCCTCCTTAATTTCCAATAAATGACAAATACAATAATTATTCAAAATGCCAAGACTCTTGGCTTTACAATCAGCTCTTATAGAATGAATGCAACCTACAGCTGCCTACTTAAACAATACAACATGTTATGTAACTAATGCCAAATGACAAAGGAACCTGGTTGGATGGAGACGCCAAGCTGGAAAGCTGATGTAGAAACCAGATTGCAAACAAAATAGCACTCTCCCAAGCTGAATCGAATTTATTTGCAAGTCGCCCCTGTTCTGACCTGCCTTGTTAAAATCAAATAATCACCAACAGATTTCTGCCTCCAATTGCTTCTGATCTCTTTGTCAAGCCTCTAGGAAGTGAGCGCTCCCAACCATGAAGGAAATCGATGCAAGTATGAGCCCAAGCAAATGAAAGATAGGTCTCTAATGGCGCCCCTGTTGCTGCAGACTTGGCTTCAGACTTATGTATTGCAGATCTGACCCTTTCCTCCAAGGATTCGATGCCAAAAAGACTTATTCTTCAATACCAGCCAGCTCCTAAATTGAAGTCTTCAAAATCTGGCCCTAGGCCACAAGTTTATGCCCTCATGAAGTGACTGAAGTATCACCTCCAGCTGCAATAATTCAGGTGATATTGCACACCCTCAAAATTGCTATCAATGGGAGTTTTCGTTCCCAAAGACAAACTGATTATCTGCAGACCACTTGGCTCCACAAATGCTCAAGAAGAATCACCGATCAACAACTCATCAAATCTGGATGCCCAAATGGTGAGACCTCAAGGTCTATTTATTCTTTTCCTCTAGAGGTCGGCCCAAATAAAATAATATTATTTTTTGACCTTCTAGAAGATTCCAGTATATTATAAACTTTTTGCACTTTATTAAAATGTTATATTATTAAAAAGTGCATCTCAACATAAAATTATAAAATAAGGTTTCCATAAATAGAAATAATAATTAAATATAATGGAAAACCCTTTCCCAATTAAAAACTGAGCCAAATAATCACCAAGTGACTGCAAAATGACTCTCTCACCATGCCTCATTAGCCTACGAGAGCCGTTAATAGGCTAATCCTGCTAATTTGTCGATGTCAACTGGAAGGGGACATTACACCGTGGAGCACAGGTTTAATCATTAATGAACATTATCATAATGAATAGTTTAAGTTTGTATATGGTTATACACGGATTTTAATGGTATTATTGTATTACCGATATGCATACTTAATAGTTAAACAGTTAAACTTAATATTGATTTGCATACATGATTGATGATAATATGATATCATGATACACTGATAAGTGAAACAAGAAACTGTGTGATTGTATGTGTATAGATATGTCTATGTGTGTATATGCATGCAAACTTGGCATCCTGTGTTTGTGTATAGATATGTATGTGTGCACAATGCAGTGTGTATAGGTATGTTGTAACTAAATTTTGCAAAAAAAAAGGTGTTTTTATAGGAAATTTCACTACTTTTTAAGTTGGCAAGTATTTGCCGAGTTTTTCCCGAGTCAAAAAATTTGGGCTTGTCGAGTACTCTCTGAGTCCGAGTATGTAAACTATGATTAGAACCACTCTTTGAATGAGAAGTGAGAATTCTGTGTATAAGAACTACCCTAATTTTTCACAATATATACTCACTATTTACAATCTTTACAAGAAATTTTTAGGTGTTTCATCGTCATTGTGAATAAAAGTAAACATGTTGCTTTTTGGATCCACTTAGGGAAAAAGGCTGACCCACACTTATAGTGCTAGGCAAAAGGTTTTTTATGCTTTTTGACTGAAAGAAAACCCTACAATTACACACTTATGTTGTTCATCTAAAAGTAGAGACTAAACAATGCAAGTATAAAGATTGGATAAGCTTAAATACAAATATACAAATACTTTGGTAAATCAAACTATTTGTAGATCATGGTTGAAATTTTTGCAAATACATATAAACTATACTTGGGTCCTTGACTTAATGAGGAAATACACAAAGGAGGAATTGGCTTCTCTTAATATAATCTACTTTGCAACAAATTTCATCATGCTGCAATCTTTTCTTCAGTCAAAGGTTGCTTTGAAGTGCATGTTTGTTAGTGAGTGGTCGCAATCTTCATATTTGAGGACCACTACAAGAGTTGACATTGTTTACTAGGATTTCAATGAGCAACATTTTTGGCTTCCAACAAATGAGATTGTAGATGTAAGTTCTTATTTCATTTCTCTTTATTTTGCTGGTATTATGATAATTTTTATTTGTTTTGAACTTTATGTTCTTTCCTTGAATCCATATATTTCTTTATATTTTTTTTTAATAATTCATAGAGCCTTTAATTGCCCTCCTTTGTGTTGCTAATGAGTTGAAGCTTACAATGAGCTATTTGTATGAGGGCATGAACAAGTCCAATAAGACCATTAGACCCATCTATGGTGGGCTTGAAGTCAAATATTGTTGCATATGGAAAATCATTGATTGATGTTAGCACCATCAATTTCATAAGCCTTTATATGCAGTTGGTTATTTTTTTGTTATGTCCCCAATCAAGAACCCTAGGAGAGTATGCTAGTTTTTTGTATTTTCCAATTATATAGAACTGAAATGAAATGTAAAATGATGTAAACCCTATGCTTATTGTAATCAACAACAAATTTTCAAAATTAAGTTCAAGATCTATCATTAAATGATTGACAATTAAAATCAATTAAATAGAACTTCATATCTGTCCTAGAAATGATAGAAATTAGTAATTATTTAAAACTTTGAGAATATTAAATAAACATATATATTTGGGCAGCCAGGTAAACCGTTAATCATCAATAATAAACTCAATGAATATTCAGAGATTATAAACCCAATAAATTCCAAATCAAAGAGGCAATACCAGATCTGATTGTTAGCAGCAATTTATGTCAAAACCAACAATTACGAGATCAAAACAAGTCGCCAACTTGGCATTCCACCAAATAGCAATTACTGATAATTAGCAATTAAATCCAAAGCAAGTTATGACAAGAGATAACAACAAAGTAGGGCATGAAACAGCAACAATAGATCATTATATAATCAGTCAACTTATAGGTGGCCGTACAACTTGTACAGTGATCCCAAAAATGTTGCCAAATTACTGTACAGAAGTGCAAGACTAGGTGTAGGGCTAGGAACATCTAAAAGCCAACAAGATATGACTATGATAATGTTGATAAGATCTGGAAACAACTTGAAAACCCTAGGTGCAACAATACAGTTACTGAAAGGAAGGTACATGAGCAGCTTGGAGGTTGTATGGCTGGTGTTAGGGTTGGGGCCTAGAATGATGTCAAAACTAGGCACAATACAAAACCTTTGAGGTGCAATCAATATGGGACAAGAGTCTTCAATGAATATGCTCATGTGTTCCAGAAACCTTGCAAAAATTTCTGATTTGTTGATGTAGGATAGATCTCTTGCCAAAATGAGGCAAAATTCTTGTAATAATGAGCACTAGTGCGATATTTGAGTAGAATTGCCACAAGTAGACATGAGAGTTTTCATCCTCAAATCCAAAAATGAATCTAAGAGGGTTTTCGTCTTTTGGAATTTGCAAACCAAGGGTTTTCACCCTTTGTAATGTCCTGTTTTATTCCTTAACATCAAGCATGCTGTCATGCCCTCACCATATAAGATCGCAGCACTAAATAGTGTTGAAAATTATTAACAGCTTTTCCTTGTGAAGGGCTGACCAAGTTAAGACAATCAGTGATGGAATAAATGTGGTCAACCCAAGAAAAATGATATTAAATGGGCAGCAATTATTTTAGAAGAGGGGGGGCGACTCTGACTAAAATTATCATAAGGCAGCGGTTAGTTTTGGAAAGATGCAACTCTTGCCAAGGGCAATGGGTTTTGTGAAGAGATGTGACTTTTCCGCCTTTGCCTCGCCCTGCCCCCTCCCCTTCCCCCCGCCCACAAACTCAAGTGGAAGATATAAAAGAGAGGACACTTTATTTGGAAAAGGCATCAAGTGGATTCCTAATATGATTGGCTATAGGAATTGTAGACCGCCATCTTAATAAATAATTATATTGTAATCGACTGTACTAATTAATTAAATAAATGTTGTAGTCGGTCGTACTAGGAATAGATATTAATAGTTTAAATAATACATGCATAGTTTAAAGTAAAAGTTGGATTAGTTGTCGGGCAGGTAGTTAGGAAGAGTTGCCGACGGTTGGTATCTCAACCAACCTCAACCATCCATATATGTATCTTGTCATTTGTAGTCGGGGAGGGACAATTGCTATGTATTGTTGATATACTTCAGGAAATCAATCAATCCATTATGCTGTGCAATTACTCTTATGATTGTTTTGTGATTCAAATGTGATTCATATTCTAGTACGTGCATTATGTTTGTGAATTATTCTCGTTTACTCCTGTAGTACGTTGAACACTACCCAGTGAGTAAACAGGAATATGCCTTGGAATAATCATTAATGATGTTAAGATGCCTTTGAATTCAAATATTGATAGTGCTCTAAACTATAGATCTAACTATTGATGTTTTAGCTATGATGTATTGCTCTCAATATTATAATATTTTATGTTTTAATTTGAATATTACCGTAAAATTGATACTTGTTATTACTAATATCAGTTTTTAGTGATTATTATTGTTTTACAGGCCTAAAACCAAGAATTTACCAAAAGGGGACATTACAATTGGTATCAAAGCCTTGATTCTACTAGCCTAAGGATCAAGTAGTTTATGCAATTAAGCCAAAGAGGTCAAAGGGCATTGGAAAGAGAAAGAAGGAAACTTGTAGCAAGACACAACCCTACTATGCATAGATAAAATTGCTCTTCAAATTAGGAGGGGAAGCTCCCTCTTCGCTGATGATGCTTAAAGAAAATAAACTAAACTATTTGCTAATCTTTTTTGTTCTCAGCTAAGAGCACAAGGTTATAAAACTCTAGCGTCGTAGCTGAGGTTTTCTCTTTTCTAGAACTTCAACTACAACTAGGCCTACTCTAATGAAACTTCTAGCAACTCAAGTAAACTCAGAGTTTGAGAGTTAGAAGTAAACAAGGAATGATTCAACACAAAAACTCACATAAACTCACTTCCAATGCGCAACTTAAGACTCATTGTACTTCTAGATGCAAGCTGAAATAAAGATTATATAAGTGAAGCACATAAAAAAAAAACTTGAGACAATAGATCAGAGCAAAGTAAGCATAAGATTTCCTTTCTCAAATTTCTGATAACGATTATACATGAACTGAACAATATCTTGCAGCAAAAGGCAGGCATGCAAGCTTACTCTTACACAAAGTGAACAAACATTGAACAACAAAGTTGTAGGAAAACGTAGGCTCATCAATTTGTTATCACAATAACGGTTAAAGAAAAGTGGGAAAGGCTGCTCTTATTTATACACAAACAAGGAGTAGGGAACCCTAAACTCTCCTTGCTTTTACAACAAGACTTGCCAACTCGCAAACTTTATTTCTAAAACTAAAACATGACAACTAACTAACAACCTGCTGAAAGCAAAAAGTAGGGAAAGCTCCAACTATTACAATTGATTTTCTCTTTTTCACAAAGAATAGTTAAGCATGAGACAAAAATAGCAAAAAAACTTGGAAAAGGCAATAGGTTAACTGCTGTTTTTTAGTTCTATTCTTGGAAATCTTCGCTGCCCTAAAAAGGCGCTGATTTTTCTCCAAAAAACAGATTGCCGAAAAAAGTTGAGGTCTAGGTTTTGTAGACAATCATATTCTAAAGAGACCCAATTCGTTAGATTCTGAAAAAGTTGAGGGCTTCCCAAAATAGCGTCGAAAAAACAATTTTTTTGGAAATATAAAATTTTCCAATCTTCAAGAGGAACAAAAAGCAAAGGGATGCAAATCGATGAAAATCGAAAAAGCTGACCACCTATTTTTGAAATGCGATGCCCTAGAAGATTGGATCAATTAAAAAGCATGCCTCTATGCATCCCAATCCTGATTCCATGAAGAAAATTGAAAAAGCACCCCTTTTAAGCCTAGAAATCTTGAAAAGTAGAAAATTGTATGTTTCCTTCTCTGGACGCCAACCTGCAAAATATGTGAATAATGGATGGAAAAGCCTTCTTAAATAGTTGTTGAGGATGAAAAAGTGCTTTATTCTCCAAGCTTTAAAACTTTGAAGTCAATTCGGAAGCAGGTACGTCAAATGTAGACACCTTTTGAACGATGAAGGATAAAACTTGAAAAATTGTCTAGGCATTGAACCTTGGGCGCCTTTCCTCTTTAGGGTTAGAATATTTTTCAATATTTTCAACTTTGCTTGTTTTTCTAACCTCAGTTTGATCTTTGTTTCCGAATGTTTGACGAATCGGGTGAATTGGTTGACAGATTCACTGGATAGCCTGAAGAATTCTGAGAAAGATCTCCTGGAGGCTGCAATTCTTGAAAAGTGATTTTTGGGGCTTAAAAGCTTGTGCACCCCTAGCTAGTTGGGAAGCCCATGAACCCTAGAGTTAACCATTTTTTGGACATTTTAAACTTTCTTTTGATCTTCTTACGTTTTGCACATGATTCTGCCTCCGTTCAATTTGCAATATCTAGTGTTTGAAAAATCTTCTAAGCTCACTGATGAATCTATTGGAGAGCTTGCTCAAATATGAAGGAATGTTATGGAGGCTGCTAACCCTAAATCCATCTTCTGAGCCCTCAAAATCTTAGGCACCCTTGGCTAGCTGGGGCACCCAACTTTTCCAGAGTTAGTCATTTATTGTGAATTTCATCTGTCAAATTTGATCTTTTTGTTCCTCATGATCAGTTCTTCATTTGATCTGAAATTGCTAGCAACTGATGAATCTGATGGTCTTACTAAGATATCCACTAGAAAGCTTGAAGAATTCTGAAGCAAATGAGCATCTTGGAAAACCCTAGAAACGGATTTAGGTCTCCCAAAACCTCGGGCGCCCTTGGCTAGCTGGGGTGCCCATGAATCCCAAAGTTTATTTTTGAGGTTTTTCATGATTTCCATTTTGCTTCTTTGATAAAACCTCTCTGTTCAATCCAAGATTTCGGCTGACCAATTGATTTGATGACCCCAGCTAATAGATTCACTGTGAAGCTAGAAGAATTTTGAGAAAGACATCTTGGATGCACAAACCCTAACTCCAACATCTGAGCCCTTGAAATGTTGGGCGCCCCTGGCTAGCTGGGGCGCCTTTATTGTCCAGAGTTAGTTTTTATTTTCAAATTTTCAACTCTCTTTGCTCTTTGCATTCACCGCTTCACGCTCGGCAGCTGATTTCACCGTTGATCGTGCTTCAATTGCTGGGGAATTAAAATATGCTAAGGCAAAGAATCCTATGCGTCTAGACTGGACATGGGCGCATAAACTCTGCAAGCTTAGTTTATTTTGACAACTTTCAAGATTTTTTAGATTCCCCTCCTTCGTTCTTCGTTCCTTGAGCATCTTCTGCCAGTTCTCGATATGTGCAGTGTTTGAGACCTTGAATCTGACACCTGGCAGTTGACCATCCTCCATTAATGACCTCGAAGCTCTTGTTTTAGCAGAATAGACCCACTAGAGAAAAAATTGATCTTTTGACAACTAACTAGACAAGCCAGATCAGGAAGTATTTTAAACAAATCAAAATCAGTTTGAGCCCTGGAAGTAGAAATTCTATTTTTAGAAAATTTTGCCAATATCCATTTGAGAAGAAACCCAAAAAACCCTAAAAAAGGTCTATTTTTAGAAAATTTCCTAAAAAGTAGGGCCGAAAAACTAAGATCTCAATTTTGTAGACAAGGTCGCTTTGAAGAGATCTAGATTGTCAGAATTTTGAAAATTTTGAGTTTTTGACCAACATGCGTGACATGCGAATTTCTAGTTTCTGACCTTTTGGACAATTTTTACAAGACTTTTACCACTTTTCTCAAAATGTCTTAATGAAGCAAAATTTTTAATTTTTGGTACAACAAAGATATAAAAGAGAGGACACTTTATTTGGAAAAGGCATCAAGTGGATTCCTAATATGATTGGCCTTAGGAATCTGCCTTGGAATAATTATTAATGATATTAAGATGCCTTTGAATTCAAATATTGATAATGCTATGAACTATAGATCTAACTATTATTATGTTTTAGCTATGATGTATTGCTCTCAATATTATAATATTTTATCAGGGGTACACGGGGATGCGTCCCCTAAGGTTTTGGCCCTCGTTGCCATCCCGGGGACATTCCAAGGACGGGGGATGCCTTGGGGACATTTCCCAGGCGTCCCCAAAAAACAAAAAATTGCAAGGGACGTCCCCGATCAGCGGGGACATCCCGAGGACAAAATGGGGATGGTTGACTGCCCTCGGGTTGGTAGGGGGACATCTCGAGGACGACATGGCGACGATTGACCATCCTCGGGACGGTAGGGGGACGTTTGTCCCCTAATTTCCAGCAAGTTTTGGCAAAAAAAAAACAGTGCGAAATTTTAAATGTTCATTTTTTAATTCTTTCTAAGTGGACCCCACACCCTTCCAACCCTAAAATGAAACATAAAACTTGCTTTCAAAGCCATTTGAGTTTATTTTTGCATTCCAAAAAAAATTACAGCTAAGAGGAAAGTGAGCAAGAGAAAGATGAGCCAGCCTCTCATACTCATAGTGGCAGTGACTCAGACTCTGAGTTTGATTTTGATGCAATGTTGGCAGATGCCGCTTAGAGGCAGCCATCATACTTTTATTAGTATGTTTTTTACATTTGTGACTTTGTCATTTTGACATTTGTAGTGCAAACTTGTAGCCTTTGGGCATTTTATTTTTAAAATTTTATATCATATGCACATTGACTGTTTGGCATGAATTATGGAAGCAATTATGTAGCTGTGTACTATTAATTTGTTCCACTCTCAACACTCATGTGAACTCTATTGTTGTGTTTTACTAACTACTTTTGATTCTATATTGTATATGTCAATATGATTACATTTGCAACTTCATCAATGTTCATTGTTATCATTATTCAGATGAATATCTGAAGTTTGAAATTCCCTATATTTTTAATATGTATATATATATCCCTTTGACATCCCTCCCATCCTCGAAACGCATTCCCGCATCATCTCATCCTTGAAACTCGATGGAACATAGTATGTTATGTATTAATTTGAATATTATCATAAAGTTGATACTTGTTATAACTAATATCAATTTTTAGTGATTATTATTGTTTTACAGGCCTGAAACTAGGAATTTACCAAAAGGGGACATTACACCCTTGAATGTACAATTTTGAAAATTGAATTCAATAATGACTATAATGGATAATCAATTTGGGTGCATTCTTTTCTTATACAAGCACCTCACTTTGGGCCCTATTAATAGTTCACTTTTCCCTTTAAGTGAAAATAAAAAATATTTTTTAAATGAATAAATACATAGGCCGCATAATTTTCCATTTAGATGGTCTTTAACAACACTTAAATCACCCTTTTAAACAATCGTTGGGCCCAAATTATAATTTTTTCCCTTTATCATGCCACTTAGCTTATGGGAAATAGAGATAGGCTATGGGTCTTCAACCGGTGTCTTCAATTTTGAGAAGAGGACATGACATTTTTCAATCCAATGTTTCAATCTTACTTGGATATCAAGGCTGATAAAGAGGTTTTGAATGAACTCTACATGCTCATAGAGTAGATGGAAGAAGATTCTCAACCTAGAGTGGTGATTGTCTTCGAAATAGAGATCTTCGAACTTGTGCAAGATATATGTAAGGCAACTCAGTTGACAATTCCACTAGATAAAAGTTGATTAAGGTTGTACTTTGAAACTTTTATAGTTCTTATGTTAATGTTGAATTGTGAGATTGAGTTTCTTTTGATTTTGTTTTCTCATTTTAGATGCATGGTGGGAGAGGTTTCATGCTAAGGTGCCAAATCTTTAAAGGATTGTCATACATGTCCTGAGATAACTATGAAATGTTTTTGGATGTGTAATATATTGTCATTGCAAATGTTGAATGCCATTGTCTATGTTCATTACAATGTTTGCATCCATCACAGACAAATCTTGGGCTCTGATATATCCCCTATTACATCAGGAGGTTGATCCACAATCAGATTGAATCATTGAGGCTGAGGATCCTATCTTTGCCAAGGATAACCACGAATGGGTTGATCAAGTTGATCTTGAGGCATAGGTAGTAGTCATGGTAGAGGAGAGAGCATTTGAAAATCCTTTGGATGTTGCTAACACACACATAGAAATCATGGCTGCAGCAACATTAATTGCTTATTTTAGACATGAGTGTAGGACCCAACATAGCTTCTAATGCTGGGTGTGTGATGTGGCTCCTCTCCACCTTAGTTTTGATCATTATTTTTAATGCCATGGATATCATAAACCATGAGTTTTGTACACTAAGCACTTGAAAATATATATGTTTTTAAGGAATGTTGTTTTACTTTAGCTTAAATCTGCTTTTGTATTCGCTTGATGTGTGCTTGTGTATGTGATCAAAATAGTTTATAATTGATTAGTCTATTATGTCTTGGAAGTTGATTTAGTGAAGAGTGCATAGAAAAAAGCTTTAAATCCCTAAAAAATCTCTATATTTCACAGTTTTTTCAATTTTCTGAGTCTATCAAGTTTGAGTCTCAAATTTGAGTTTGAGTTGAAAATCAGCCTGCTGATTTTCTGCCAAGTTCGAACTTGATAACCATGGTACAAACAAACATTGCTACAAGAAATTGGCAAAAATATGAAATTACTTTAAAAAATTTGTGGTCCATTTTAAATTTGGAAGAAACTTTGTTTAGCTGCATATGCCATGAAATTTCAAAATTAGGGTTTTATGTATGGTATTTTACTGTTTACATTAATCATGCTTAAAACAAGATTTGGGTACACATTCACCAATTTAAATTGAGCTTCCAATATTAGATGAAGGCCAATATTGTAACTTGAATGTAGACTCATCATAAATCATTATGTTTCAGAAAAATTACAAGACATCTGGATAGATGAAAAGATTTGGTTGTTGAAGTCTCTTGATAAGTTATGTTGTTAAAGGGACATAGAAGGTTAAAAAGGGGGAACTTGTTACCTATCTCATAGTTAATCTTGTATTGCAGGCTTGTAACTCTAATCATGTAACCCATGCAATCTATATATATTTATCGTCTGCTTGTATATCCATCACACTATTCCATGTTTTTGTTTTGGTTGTATATTACCTATTTATATTTTATCTATTTGTTCTCTTCTGAGTGCCACAACACTCTCCTTTGTTAGCTTAAAATGTACATGCTCTCCAGAAAGTGATCTATATATAATTTTTCATGTACTTACATATCCATCACATCATTTAATGTGTTTATTTTTTGTATGCTAGCTTTCTATACTTTATCTATTTGTGTTCTTTTGAATACCACATCACTCTCCTTTCTTATCTTAATCTGTATATGCTCTCCAGAAATTTGAATCTTCCTCTTAGCCATATTGTTTTTTGGCTGAGTCTGATCCTATGCAATCTTCTCTGATAAAAACCTCCATAATTTATTTGATTGTGAGCAGGGGCCCAGCTGGTGACCTTTATGTGTTTCTTAATATAGAGGAAATGCAAGGTATTGAAAGGGATGGTGTCAACCTTCATTCTAAAGTTACTATCAACTACACAGAGGCAATACTTGGAACAATATTAGAGGTAATTTGTCTAAATGAGTCAGAAGCTATAATGCCAATGAATTATATCTTAGGTATACAGGGATGTTTGGAGCAATCTAGACAATTGTTGATGGTGCCTAGAAGGGGGAGATTGATCATTGTGAACTTCTATTGCAAGCAGCAATGTTTGAATTAGAGTTAAGCAGAAGCATAGAAAGCATATCAAAGAAATAAATCTATTTTATCCCCTTCAGCACAACCTCCTTTGTTAAAACATAAAAGCAATTTCTAACTCTTCCAGTTTCAAACCTTCTTAATATAACTCGTCTATTTTCTTAATGCCATATTTGTATATAATTCTTGTCTTTTAATTTCTTTATTTGCAATGTTCTACATAACATGAACGGTGAGGATATTGTAATTTTCTATAAGTGAGATCCATGTAGAACATGCTACTATAAACCCCCACTATAGTCATTTATAGTCTAAGCAGCAGATGAACATATTCTTGCCTGTAGCAGTGTTGTTACAAGGCGCGTAAAATATACAAAATGGCCTTAGAACAAAAAAAAAACAAGGAAAATTAGTGAAGAAGGCTGTAATTCAACCCTGCCAATGGTTTAGGCACATTCATAATGCATAAGTCAAACAAGTCATCATGACAAATTAAACCATGTTTTGGGTCTTTAACTAACACATGGCACATGGAAAACTTTTATAGGTTGTTTAGGAGTGGGGATGTATATTCCACAACAGTGCAGATAAACATACAGAGGGATGTATAATGCGATCCTAACTCAACTGATTTTATTGTTAATCTCTGCTATTGAGCATGTATATTATTCCTCTCTGCCATAAGGACATATGTCACTGTTTATACACTCTTAAGAAAGTGGACATTTGAAGAGATCTTCACAAGAGACAAGATTTAGTTGTTTTAGAATGCCATAGGGATAGTGGAGTTTCCAACAGTGACTGTTCAGCATTCTAAGGGGAGATAGGTCCTACTAGTGAAACTTATTAACTTTCCAAGTTGGCTATTGGAGTGAGTTTGGCTTAAAGCTCCCCGACAGGCCAGAATATCTAGGATTTCAAGGGAAAAACTCAATAATTCTAGTAGGCATGAGTTTTCCAGTCCCTGAATTTAGCTATACAGGGTGCTTTTGAATTCCACTGTATTTTTTACATTGACATTTCGGATCACACTTAGTGATCCATCATTAGAACCCTTAGAAAGGTGGTAGGGGTGGGGAAGTGATAAGAAGATGGGAAAACAAAGTATTAGGAGGAAAAAAGAAAGAAAAATAATATTGATGTATAAATACAAACATAATATTGTAAATAAATAGATATATATTGAAAAACCATAATGTAAAGAATCAATAAAATATTGATCTTATATCAATAAATCTAATTTTGGTTGTAAGTACGAATTCTTATTTTTTGGACATTCTTTGTGCTTTATTTCTTCTCAAATGTGTGGGCTGATATTTATTGTTGTGTGAGAGATTTGATTGATGTCATGTATTAAATTCTATAACTTTAGATCTAAGTTTGATGTTTTGACTTAATTTTTGTAAGCTATATGATGTGTTCTTTGAAGATCATTCATCTGGAATTTGTCGTGAGTAGGTGGAGACTGTGGAGGGATTCAAAACTCTTGAAATTCCTGCAGGAACACAACCAGGTGATGTGTTAGTCATGCATAATATGGGCGTTCCGAAGCTTCAAAAGCCATCAAGGCGAGGCGATCACTTATTTGTAGTGAATGTTGCCATTCCCAGAAAACTCAGGTTGAATTTATTTTCTTTTCTTTGAGGCATTCTTGTTTGTATACAAACTATTTTAGCTTTGCTAAGTTGTTGGTTTCCAATCAAGTCCATTTTTTTCATTTGAACATTTTTATGGAAGAAACCTTTATGCCCAATTTTGAGTGAGTGAATGAAACCCATAAAAGGTAATGGTAAGGTGCATTGTATAATTCAATTAATGAGTAGTATACAGTATGTTGAATTGACAAATACTTATTAGCTGTAATATACTTTACAAACATGTGTGTCAATATTGCCTGCAGTGTGACTTTTAATATATTGATAAGACAAATCTTGAGAACCTGATATTGGAATGACAGAGTACATGAAGCATAGCAGTGCTTATTGAATATTGTTTGTTTTGGGGAGTAACTTTAGATAAAGCCTCTATTAAATTTTTTAGTGGGTGTTTACTTAGCAGCGCTCTGGTGAAAAGGATGAGACATGAATTTCAAAATATGGCAAAGGACAAAACCATAATTCTTGGTTTTTGCTTGATATTGAAGTTAATTATGTTCTCCAAGTATTAGAGGAGGGCGTAAAATAGAATGTTAATCCTTTCAAAGCAGATCTTTTATTCTATGTCAGGGTATTAAGATTAAGATTTGTTTTAATTTTATGAGAGATTGTTTTTTCCTTCATCCGATGATGCTTAACAATTGCTTTTCATGAGATGTATTTGATTTGATCACATTGCTGATCACTTGTGGTTAATATAATTTCTTTCTTTCTAGTGTGCTTGTGAGCAATTGCTTGGTATGGGAAACACTATATCATTGGTGATGAGATTTTAACTTTATGATAGTTATGCATAACGAACATGAAGAAAATCAATTCCCCGCAAATTATAAGTATTCTGACATAGTATATTCACCACATGGTTTTTGATCATCAACAACAATAGAAATATTTTGGTGAAATAAACTATACATAAAACACTTCTAATTTGGTTAGCTCAAAATATTCTTCTTTGAGTACCAGCTTGTTGATAAACCTTATGGCCACAATTTTTGTTGGTGGAAGTTGCAATCTTTCTTCATCAAATGTTTCTTCATGATTTAATGAACATTTGAGGAAACCTGTCATGTTCTCTTCTTGAGCATAGTAGTAGGTGACCCTTAGCCTAATTTTTGTGTTTTTTCATAGGCTAATAGGATGGAAAAGGGAAAATTAATTAAATAATCAAATATTAAAGTTGTCAAAAACATAGTTGAAAAACTCAAACTCGGCAAATTGTTTAAAACTCAGGACATGAGGAAAACTCAGGGGAAAACTCAGCCATAACTCGACAACTTTATTGAACATTCAAGAATACACAATTTTTAAAAATATTCTCCAAAAACTCGAGGGTCTGGGGGCAAAACTTCCAACAGGGTTGAGGGGCAACGCCCTTGGCATGTTCCTTGTCACAATACAGGGCAAGGTCTAGGGTCAGAGCCCTCACCACCAAGCACAAATTAAGGCCTTGAAACCTCACAAACCTTCGTGGAAAATGTCATTTTGACAATTTTATCACTTGGACCTCTACAAATCTTGATTTGGATGTTATCACCACTCGAAAATATTAAAACCAAATTTATTTCATCAAGTAATGTTGAAGTAAGATGTGTCAACCTTTTAGAGCAATCATAACGTGGAAGGTGCCAAGTTGGAAATTCATAATGTGGATCGAAAAAATACACACCTTACTAGGGAAAATTAAAGGATACACAATAAAGCATGTGTATCGGGAAGCCAATGGTGCGGCTGACCACCTGTCTAACCACGACATTGATCAACAAGAAAGTGTCATCCAATCGAATATATGTGATAGTTGGGGTTATCTTTGTAAGCACATTGAGTTGGACTGGATGGAAGCTTTGAAGTTGGGAAATGGCAACTTAGCATCTGTCTTGATGGATGACAGATGAATGGGATAATAGAGTACATTTCTCTATCACGGGTTGTGACGCTGATGCTAATCGCTCAGATCTCTAGGAGGATTTGAGGATTGACTTGGGACTTATTAACTTGGTTTGGTCTTTCAAAGGCAGTCCCACATTGGGTTTTCCTTGAACACCATTTCTTTTCTTATAAGAGGTTGTAAGTCTATTAATGAAACACAACACATTGCATAGTTAACATAAGCGATAAGATGGGAGAGAGATTGCAAAGATGGATAACATTATTATTCCCAATTACAAATGCCAGTGTGTGAATGATGATGTGTTTGCTCAACTTGGCCGGATCTTTATAATCTCCGATCCATTCATGGAGCAAGCTATATGAAAGGTAATTGGGACGAGGAAGATTGACTCTAGGCATATTCATGACGAGATCCTGATTGACATGTTCTTGTTGAACGTGGTGAGGACCAACAAAAGGAAGATGATAGGCAAGTTGGTGGTGTTGATGTGATTTTTGTGACCAACACCAAACATCAGAATAAAGTAGCCAACGGCTACTCCATTCTCTCTTGATCAAAGTATTCCGTATGCTAAGATTGTGAGAGAGATCATACGTTCAACTCCAAGGTTCCTTAAATGCAGTGGAGTACACTTAGTTGGTTCGTTGTGATATGCTGTTTCCACGAGGGGACTTACACAATTGTTTAGAAATTAGCAGTTGACAACAGATTAATGATGAAAGGGGGTTTTCATGCGTGATGCGAATGATTTGGCAATGAGGTACGTGTTTCCTATACTAACCAAAAATATGCAGAATTTAAATAAGTGCAGGGTTTAGAAAGTCTAAGTTCTATCCTAAAGCGGGACGTGGGATCAACTTCAGCAAGCTTCAACCAGACTTTGCTTCGCCTCGTGTTGGACAGCCTCTACAAAGTCGGTGCAATCTTCAAGGGGGTAGCAAGGAGTGTTCAAGTCACAATTCAGCATAAAGACACCATCAAGACGATGTATCCCAAAACGTGAATTATAACCGAAGTTAAGCTTAAAAAGTATTCCATTCGACCACAGAAGGCAAACTTACCATCAGCAAGCCTGCTAGTGGTATGGATTAAATGAAGCTGCTTTGATCAAACACCACAATCCACAACTAACTACTTGCATGAAAATGAAAATTAGTCTACTTTAAGTCCTACTTGAAATAGGACAAAAAAATCTTGCTAGCTGCTCATAACAAAAGATGAAATCATCATCAATGAAAACTCTTTTTATTATGATAGTTTTCACAACAACTTCTTACAAAGTTCTCAAGGGAAAACTTTCCTTCTCCTTCAAACTATGCTATACTAACAAACTATGTAAGCTATCTCAACTATACTATCAGTCTCTCTGCTCTATTCTCTGATCTCTAATAATGTACAAATGAGGGGGAATGCCCCTTTATATAGCTGGCCAATCTCAATGGACGGTCCAGATTAAATTACAATGGATGGCTCAGATTGAGCCACATCAGCCCTAGACTAGATTCTACCCTAGTAACCGCCAGAAGGTGGAGGAGTGGTGCAATTAATGAGCACAAAATGACAGATTCCTCCTTTGACCACTATGGGCAATTAATGCCCACTACCCTTCTAGAAGATTCTCGTCCAGGATCCTGTTCCCATTGTTCTTCTCTCTGACCGCGAAAGCAACAAACCGGGCCAACACTGCATCAACCTCCTGCTCAGAAATGGCTGGGGTAAGATTAAGCTGATATTCAAGGATGACAATTGTTTTCTCCTGCCGGATACAATATTTTCTTTAGGCCTCGATGGATTCCTAAGTGCTTTGAATAATGGCAGAGAACGTGGAGATATTCTCAAAGTAAACTCGAGCAAATACTCTCATTTCAAAGAAGAATGGGTGCAATCTGCCCTTCAAACCATCCACTGCCACCTCCTCAGGAGTTAGTTGTTTTGTGAATAATGCCTCCAACGTGTTGAAGATGCCCTCCTGAATGTTTCCCATGGCCTTCCTGATCTTGACTGACTCTGTCCTTGCCATGTAAAAGAAACCTCGACCAGTGAATGTTACGGAATACCAGCCCGGAAAATCATATCTATCTCCAACCTAAATCACCCCTCCTTCAATCAAAGTCTGCACTGGCATATGCATCAAAGCAGCTAGGCGTGGAATAGTCTTGTCTTGAAAATGTGAGTATCACTCCATGCCTGTTCAATGTTCTCCATACGGGGGAGGATGTTGGAAGCATGTTGGAAAGAGGAGACAAGATCCTCAATGAATCTCTCAGCTTCAACACGAACACCACCAATCCACTTGTCTCCTTCCTGAATTTCCTTCTTCATTTCCTCGAGCTCGCTAATTGATTCTCGTGGAAGCTTGGTTGGAAGATCCACCGCTGGGTTCTCTTGAGCACATGGACGTGTTAGATGTTGCACATACCCAATTAACGCCTTATGCTCCCTTTTCAGCCTCTTGTATTTTTCTCCCTTTTGAAGTAGTCTATCCTTCAATGCCTGGAAGGAGTTTTCAGCTTCCTCAATCACTTGTGCTCCAGTAGGGCGCCCCGGTTCAACTGTAGTGATCATGTAATTTTCAGGCATTGCCTCATCTCGATCACATTTTTCCCTCATAACTGCAACATGAAGAGTGCGGGAACCAGACTCATCTGTCTCCATCCTTGAGTATTTTTTGACTCTTTTCCTCTTAGGTGACCCGCTTATTCTATTAAGGAGCTCCTCCATTTCTATTGCTTGGTCGGTGTCATCCTCTTGGTCTCTCCTTATCGCACTTGTGAGCCAATTTGGAACATCTTGTTGAGCGTTGCAGACGACAAGTGGCTGCTCTTCCGTTGCTTCTACTTCATGAACCTCCTCTTCAACAACATTTGGTTGAGGCTCATCCATCTCCATGTGCTGCATATCCTCCTCAAGACCTCGAACTTTAGGCTCTGTAGTGTTTTCGTCTTCAAAGGCTGCCTCAATCACACGATCCAGGCGAGTGTTTTTGTTTCCTCATTTTCATCCGGTTGGTTAGCACTCCTAGGAGCATTAGCGCTCTGACTATCGGGCTCCCTAGGCAATGGCTGGTTGACTTCCTCCATTTCTTGCTCTTCATTCACTCTAACCCTCTGACTTGCAAATATTGAAACTTCTTGTATGCTAGAAGAGTGAGTCAACAGCTATGTAGGCGATGCTTCCTCCATCCTTTGAGGCTCTGGCTGCACTGGTTCCTCTTCTTGTGGCTCTGTAGCTTGGGCGGCCTATTTTCTCTTCCTTGTTGATTTCGGTGGCCTTTGATCGCCCATGAGGGCAATTGACTTGCTTTTAAGCCTATGAACATTTCTATCCACCCAACTCCTTGTGAATGTTAAGATCGACATAGACAATGTGTCCAAGTCTGTGATCTCCGGTTCTGCTCAATCAGGTGGTGGGATTGGCGTGCCTTTCACCAATTCATAATTAGGTTGTGTAACATGGACGTCATCATCCACTTGATCTGGAACTTGGACGACCTCGCATTCCCTGATCAATTTCAGAGGTAATCTGGAGAACATCCTCCTTCTGATCTTAGCTTCATCTTCTGCATTCGCCCAAAAATCCTCAACATGAGCCTTGTGCTGATATTCTTCACCCTGTACCACTCCAATCTTTCTGTGAGGATCAAAGTCCTGTCGGCTGGTGTGGAGAGTGAGGTGATAGAATTGTAACTCCTCCTCTGCTTCCTTGTCTGCCTGCAAAGATGGGCACTCCTCAAGTGAATTTCCCATAACAATAGGGAAGTGCAATGCTCCTTTCTTGCTTTTCCTTATGATTTTGTCGTAGGGCATGAGTTGCCTAGACACTTCAAGCATTACCATCCTGTCTGTCGGGTACCTTGGCAATCTGTAGGTGTATGAATGGAACCCCGACAACCTTATGTAGGTGAAATTCGGGAATTGGATAAACCAATACCCGTACTCTTCAATCAACTTTTGTGCATCCTTGGATATTCTTTGTTGCGTTCTCCGTTGAAGAGTCCTTGTGATGTGCATAGTGAAAGCATCATTCACTCTCTTGAAGCTAGAGGTACTTGTTAGATGTAGTTGCCTGCAAGCTTCATGGATTTTAAACTGACCGGGACCACATCCAATCGGCTCCTGGTATGTCAATCCTTTATACTTCATCATCCGAACTAGCATATAGACGACATACGAGCTCATATAAAATGTCTTTGTTCTCCTCAAACTTCTAAATTGTTCATCTATATTGTCGCTGATCATTCTTGCCCAATCTACATACTCCTTTCCTTGCAACACCACGCTGATGTAGAAGAACATCCAAGTCTCAAAAACGTACGCCTGTGGGTTGCCATTCCCCTGGCTGAGCGTCAGGATTAAATCATAGTACTCCTGTTTCAGCTCCTCTGAGATAATCTGCTTTGGCAACTTGGCGCAAGGAGGCTTTGGCTTCCTCATCCATGATGTATTAATTCTTTTTGCACACGTATCGAAAGATGAGGCGTACATTTTATCGGCCCTTTATTTTGACTTGTACAACATTCTCTCTATAGTTGGAATCCCAAATGCCTCTCCAATAGCCTCAGGTGTGAAGTTAGCCAACAACTTGCCGTCCGAAGAGACAATCGTTCGGTGGTCTGGCCTATAATAATTTGCACACTCCATTATTAACTGAGGACATCGAATTGCTAGTGGAAAACCAACAGCTGCATACAATCCACTTTTCACGATGTTGTGTGATGTTACTGATGGAGGATGACTAGCCTGCCCATATATTCTCCTTTTGAATGCCTCAAAGTTGAACGAACCAAGGTTGGTATCAGTCAAACCTCCTAGCTTTGACACGGACTTCGATTCAGGAAGGAATGACTTCTTCAGCTGCTTGATGATTGCCTGCCTGGAGGCATTCTCTTTCGCTGCTTCAGTATTTCTAGCTCTGCCTGCAACTTTGCTTGTTCCGGCAACATCTCCCCTTCAAATTTCAGCCATCTACAAAATAAAATTCAAGGATCACAATTCTAACTTAGAAAATAAAATTACCCCAAGATGGCTGGCATATGGAGTTAGCTTCGAAAATGAAAATCTTCAGCACTAAACTATGAACTCCAAACCTCGAGATTTCTGACTTTGAAACTTAAACTTCAAACTTTAGCTACTTCTAGCAATATCACTCTAGCACTTAGAAAAATATTTCACTTAGCTCAGAAACCTCTCACTCACTCAGCACTCACTTTGAGCACTTAGAAAAAAATTCACCCAACTTACTCACTTCAGAATTTTCTCCCTCTCAGCACTCACTTTCTTCTTCATCACTTCAGCACTCTCACACTTTCACCTCTGCAACTTGTGAAGAAAAATGAATAGCTTCAAAGTTTATATAATTGAGAGGGGACGCCTAGTTTAGCAGTTGCCATTAATTCACTCCCCCACTACTTAGAAGATTTCCAATTCGGGAGGGATGATTGGCGAGTTGTCACATAAGTTATGCTCAATTGTCATAGAGTTGTCATAAGAATTTACTATTGATGGAGATTCCTTATTCGAAATTTGAAATTTCTCTCCTTGACTGCATATAACTCTCTGTTGACTCAACATTTTTGGGAAATTCATTAAAATTATCTTGAATATTTCCATTCTTGATAAGGGCGTGGTTTCATCATAGAGATTTTGTTTCAAACGCCTTAGAAATCTTATTCATCTCATATGCAGGCGTACTTCATGCATATTTCATCAATTCCCCCTTGGAAAATATTCTTCAGCTTTAAAACTTTGAGTGTCTATACAAAGGGGTTCATTTAATATTTTCCACCCTTGAAAATAATTTTTTATTAACGTTTGTCCTGACTTCTCCAACCTTGGGCACATTTCACTAGGCCAACCTTCATTTCTCAATCCTAAAAATTCCATCATCCACTCATCAAGTTGGGCGTACTCAGAGGGGTGCATTTAATGTGGTGAGCTTTCATTTTGTGAGTTAGCCAAATTTCCTAGCACTTCGAGTTTCTTCATGGCTGAGGGCGCATTTGGGGTGTTCTCCTTTCATTTTTTTTATCACTTAAAGCATTCCACCATCCTCCCCTTTAGCTAAGGCGCATTTAAGTCTTCCAACTCCTAATTTCCCTCACTTAGAAAAAATTCAAACTTGATTCATCATGTTAGGCACATCTAGAGGGTGGTACTTCCATTTTCTCATACTTAGATGATTTTCCAACTCCTTGCCATGTTAGGCGCATATGAGAGGGGTTACTTCAAGTTGAAGGGGGATTTGCTAGGCCAAGCTTTCAATTCTCCATGGTGGGCGCATTTCACAATGTG